>PNEQ01044295.1:0-39811 GCA_003012365.1 Medauroidea extradentata | reverse complement strand
AAATTAAAGAATAAAAATTATTTGTATTTTTAAAAAAATTATTGAATTTTTTAAATTTAAATTTTTAGTTTCAGCATTTTTTTAAATTCAAATAATTGTTATTCTTTAATTTTATGAGCATGACATTGTAGCCTGCAATGTCTTTATCCACTGTGATTTTTTTCAGTTTGGTATATCAGTTGGTTTTAGTGTGGTCGTTAAAACGGAAACATGCAAAATATGACTTTAACAAGCCATTACGCGAAAATTATGAGAGATAAAAAAATTTCATAAGATCCAAATTTAGTCACATTTTGTGTCTAAAATAAGAAAAAAATGTGGTACAAATAAAAAATAAAATGATGATGATGAAAATTGCGGTAGACCGCGCCCTTAACGAGTCATTACGCAAACACTATGCAAAATAAAAAATTTCCATAAGAAGAAAATTTGGTCACATTTTGTGTCTAAAACAAGGAAAAAATTAATTGGTACAAATATAAAAAATAAAAACACTGTGATGAAAATTTCCGTACCCTTAATCAAATGTCCCTTATGCCCATCTTGCATCAAGTTTGTCTCTAAACAGGCATGCTTTCCCTACTGAGATAGTAATCTTAAAGAAAGGCTGCTACGTATAGCTGGCTCCTGTAAAAATCATGTCACTTCAGTTGTGTTATAGGCATTTTAAAACTTACATGACTTCAGGTGGAAAGTTGTAGAAAAATGCCAGAACATGAATTGCCTCAATTGCCTTTAATTTACGGTACATGAATTTGGTCAAAATGTGGGAGTAACAAACTTTGACAAAAAAATCGCAGCATGCAGTTTACGATAAAATTAACATCTGGTAGGTGTTTTAGTGATTCTCTTGTGTTGTGTATAGTTGTATCAAAAATATCTGCAGAATTTAAATCATTCAGGTTTATAACATTTAACGTGCATGAAGTGACCAGGCTGAGGGCAATGGCCACATGAGCCTGTCTTGAAAGCCACAAATTACATACTTTCTTCCCAAACTTAAGCTGAAGTTGGTGTAGTCACAGGCAGCTGGTGTTGTGGTTGTTCACAGACATGACATCAGTGCATAAGAATATCCTCGCCCAGTAACGCTGTACTCTGTCTTGCAGATAGGAGTTGAATTTACAATCATAGAAGCAGCGTTGTCATTATCTACTGCTTTTTTTTAAATATTTTGTTGCTGACATACTTGGGCAGTTTGAAAGTCAACTGGGTCACTTTGTGTAAGACTAAGGCCACTGTTTTCATGTGGACTGCTGCGTGTGCAATATGCAAATTTTCTATAAAATGCAGGTTTTTTGACACAAACCCACTCTTACTCACAATCTGGAGTTGTTTTTAAATAATGCATTTCAAATTTAACGATACATATTGTCATCGTACCTCCTTGGGCCCTAGCCCAAATCCTGACGTGTGAACGCACCAATAAGCGAGTTGACATTCATTTGTTTTAAACAGAAGTGTTTAATTATGTACTAAACAGGGATCGTGGAAATATGTTGGGCAAAAGACCGAGTTGACTGCCTAGGTTAACTAGGTTAAGAGATGTAGATTTAATTTAAGATTAAATTAGTGGCTGGTATGCGATGCTAGCTCTGCCTGCCCATATGTCGTGCGGCCAGCACGTGCACCGCTCGCCCCAGTAGTGCTTCAGCGCTCAACGCGGCCGATGGTGTTTCACGCGAGGGAGCTTCCTGTTTGGTACAACTGATTGTCTTTTCTGTTTTCTGCAATTGAGGAGTGTTTGTTGCAAACTATGTAAGTGCAAGAAAATCACATTTTGAGGTTTTCCACTGAAAAAATTATATGTCCTGTTGCTAATATCATAGGTAGTGCTATAAGTGCCAATAATACGTATTCAGTTCAAACAAACGTCCGTAGAATGCACTTGGTGTAAGTCCATAACTGTTAATATGGAGAATGAGACAAGTGTCATCTGAAGTAACGTTACGAAATTTTTTTCTGTCGCAGTTCTTTTCTCACATACAATGCTGTAAATAAAAGTAACACAGCTTTCGAATTATAAAATTATTTGTGACATGTATTTTTTTATTTCCTGAAAAACTTATTGTTTGGCACTTAGCCTATATTGTTTCCCTCAGACACTCCTTAATTATTCTGGAATTTTTTTTTTAATTTATACATCGCTTCCCTTGCACACGCTGTCACGTGAGCAACAGTGAGTTATCACAACTGTTATGATCCGTCTTCATTTTAACATTTGACGGCCAGTTTAGGCAATCCGCTCGTAGCCCATGTGTTATATAGTTGTCATTTATTTTTAAAAAACTGTGTGAGCGCTGAAGGAAGTATAGCATGGTCGCGACTGTGTAACTATGTGTATGAATTGTTTTGTGACCAAGTAAAGGTGTGAAACATACTGCTGGTTTCTTTTATTTCACAAGAGTTTGTAGGGTAGTGCATGAGAGGTGTGCTCCTGGCCGAAACAGAGAGCGGAATAAGGACACCGTCCTAGACGCCCTGAGATACATGCTCCCGCCTCAGCCAGGCACATAGCTGAGTGGCGCCCAGCAACATCATCTTCAATGAATAATTTTTGGGGGAAAAAATCTTATAAATTATTTTTTGCGAACTACCATGTAAAATTCTGCAGGATTTGGCTACCCTTGTCTAGCTGGCTAGCTTGGCTTCTGGGCTGAAGCCGTGTCTTTGTGGTTGAGGGCACAATTGTTTCACCACACATTTCAGTAGTCCAACAAGTGTGACTGTGAAGATGCCTACTGAAATGTGCAGTGAAAAGTTGGCTCCTGCAGTCATGAAGATGCTGTTTTAGCCAACTGCTGTGTACATTTTAAAATTACATTTTTGATACTAAGTAAATATGAAAAATAAGTAAAAATTTAGAGTTTCTCATGTGGCAGTATATTTTGAGAAAGTTAATGTAGAATGCTCCTTTATTGAAAGATTTCTTTATATTTTAAATTGCTGCATGACTAAGCAATTTTGCTAAACATTTTGTACTAGAACTTTGTGGATGTAAGTTTAGTTGACAGGGACCTTAATGTTCACCCAATAACCTCACTCAAGGTATCAGCAGCTTACACCAAGCAAGGAAAGTAGTCAGTTGCAGCTCAATGTTATGACCAACATTCTGATTTTCTTTGCCAGTTCTGAACTAATGTGGATGTTTGTGTATAGAGACTAAAGGCATGAAGGTAGCTAATGGTTCAAAAACTAAACAGTTATGTGGTATATTTGTTATTGTATTTTGCAAATTATTTGATAATTTCAATGGTTTAACAGCTTGTCTCAACCTAATTATTTTTAATTCAGAACCATTTTTAAAAGAAGAAATTGACGAACCCATCCATTTTTGTCTTGTAGTTTGTTAATGAAAATTGTTGGAATTTTAGAACGGAGCATTTATTTTTTAATAGTTGCATCATTTGCCATAGTGCCATTTCTAATTATTCATTATTTACTATGAATAAGATACAACATAGTGTTAGACCAGTTTTCAAACACAAACAATTTAAAGTATGTTTAATAATTTACAAATGGTTGCTGTCATGTTTATAATTTTTCACATTTTTGCATATATTCTCCGCTCCAATTGATTGAACACGTGTTGCCTTCTGTCGAGTTGCGGCCTTCCGGCCCACGCTTTCACTCCTCCATCCAGCCAGAAGTCTTCTACGATCACATCACATATTTAGCGCCAACTATGCCCACTCACCAGTTGTCTGGCTGCAGTCAAAGAACTACAATCATAAGTCCATAATGTCCAACCATGTAGGCCCTGTGACAGAAAAGCTCTTTCAGCAACCTGCATGTGTGGTGAAGGTTCCCATAAAAATACTGCATCAGTATTTACATACTTAAGGATATTATTGGATGCATTCATTACTTTAGGCCTATATTTTTTTAGAATTCTGGCTGGTAAGTAAATATCAAAAGGAGTATAATTTTCACGAAGTAAAACTAATTTTGGTTGCATTTTTTTTTTGTATAATATGCTGTTAAACTCAAGGCTTTGATGTTTTTGTGTAGCCATTGTTAGGAAAAATGAACAACTTACTGAACTAAGACTTTGATGACTATGTAATACTACTTTCCACGTTCAAAGACATAATTAGCAAACTAATAAAAAATGTAATACAATTAAACACACTGATATTTTACCAAATTTTAAATGGATTTTGACACTTTTAAAAAGACAAAAAGACATTTTGTGAAGAAACCATAGACATTTTTTTGAACAGCCAATGACACAGATATTTTATAAAAAGGTTAAATTGTAACTTTGGCGACGAATTATACAACAAATATAAAACCAAAAAATGTTTACTTTCTGCTGAAAGTTGTACTCTGTATAGTGTTTATTGATTTATGAGAATTGTACATAAATGTAAAATAATGAGCTGAAAGGTACCCAATGCCCTTAAACTGTGGATTCTTGTACGTTGAATTACCCCACTATACTTTCATTATTGCCAGTTTAGCTCGCATGTTATGTATCTCTTCATATCAACTTCCTGGTGGCACTGTATCATTTCTTGACTGTAATACAGTATTATTTTTGTGTATGCAGTATTTATAGAATGTTTGTGGTAAATAGAATATTCTGGAGGCTACTGTATCTTGTCAAAAATAGTAAACCGAGCATAACTATATTTAATGTAACCTCTACTAATGTTAACTTATGGGTAGGTCGTAATCTATACACTGTGTCTGTTACAGTAATGGGTAAAATACGGTCCGCAGGCCAAGTGCGGCCGTTCGGGCTAATCAATCCAGCCCGCAACATGGTTTTGAATAACCCCTACAATTACACATATGACAAAATGTAATTTCTGCATAGTTAGAATAGAATAACTGTTTCCTTCTCATTGCATTTTAAGTACAGTATTATCATATTTAAAGAATACTTTTCACACCTATTAAGGATAAACCTGTGTAAAAATAAAAAATAAAGTTTATCACTTATAAAAATGTGTCTTGTTCAATTTTTTTTTTTTTTTTTGCCCACGTAGATAATTGTTTAATTTTATCCGGCACTCCCCTTACAATGTTTGCCCATGTCTGGTCTATTACTTTCACAACTATGTTCATATTAACAAGCAGCGGAAAAGTACAAATTGGCTCAAATGAAACATGTAACCCGGACTCCATAAGTGCTCACGTTACTGTGAATTGGACGTAATATGTCCACATACTCTAGACCACTTAAGCTCAGACTTGAACATTTCAGTTCAAAACATAAACAAAGGATGCAGTGGTAGCAATGCTACGACCTTCTGTTGGTTCAGATGGATTTTGGTGTTGTACGTTAATCTTGCCCCTTCCTCAGTGTGAATTATGTGCTGGAGTTTATACACGTGTTTCCTAAACATTGTATACAGCAAACACCTAATTTTCTGTTCTTGGATTAGCAGTGTAGTAACTATATTAAATACGAAAAATATATTCATTTTTTAGTGTACTTAAATTCTAATTGGCTTGTTGGCAAGAGTGCACTGTGCCCATACTGCTGTGTGTCTTCCTTTGTATGTAGTTCCAAGACAGCGAAGACTGCTACTGGCTGACGTCTCAGGAGCACAAAAGAAGATACAGAGCAGACTGAAAGAGGCAGATGGCTCAAGGTCAAAGACTTGACAACTGCGTGTTGCACGTCTTGTTAGTGTTTTATTGTTATCTATGCATTATCGTATTTACTCACATAATAGCAGCGTGTATTGAACCAAATTTTTGCTCCAAAAATTGGTGTACAGCGATTATGAAGTGGTTTCGGAAAAAAAATTAATCAAGATAATTTTTTGTGTAAAAGATAATGTCAATGTATGCGCTTACTTAAAGCTTGTTTCTTATAGATTTAGGGTAATAATATAGCATAAAAACATAATATAACTACAAGTAACTAAAACTGAATGTCTGCAAAATTAGTTATTTGTGTAGAAGCAGTGGTGTTTTGTAGGCTGGCTGAACTGCTAATTTATGATAACAACAGGAAATTGTCACTAGTAATTAAATTAAAAATTGGACGAATTTTTCTTGGGACACGATAAAAAATTAAAAAACAAAATGTAAGTGAATAACACAGATGTACCGTTGATCACACAACAACCACTTGAAACTAACTACACTTATATTAAAACAGCAGTAAAGTAAACACTGTAATACAGATAAGCAAGCACACTACCACTTGTATTATTTGGGTGCTTGTAAATGTCTTCCTATTAATAATGTAATTACAAAGTTATGTTTGTACAACCAAATATTTACAGTGTTTTATTTTAACAACAAATACTGTATGGCGCTGGTGTAAACTGCCGAAGAAAAGGCTCACGTGACTTCAGCAATGCAATATGGTTGGCAGAAGAAAATATGGTGCACTAAGTGTAAGGTCCTCCAAACCATACACTTTTGATTACCGCATTGGTTTTGAGGTCTCGGAGCGCACAATTGATACTCTCGTAACTCCTGGATGTTCAGTTCGGAGGTACGGTTCGAGAGAGCTTCACTAGTTCTGTTGGGATGTGTACATTTGTTAAAAATGAATGCTACACCCATGTGCTGGCATTTTTCTGTATGTCTGGTGTGACCATTATGCAGATTTTATTCAATTCCCTCGGAAGCCTTTAAAGATGGTTGTGAAACTATTACATGATGGCGGCCATTATATGAGTAAATATGGTATCTCCTCTTCATTAATATGGAAAAGCAGGGAACTGTCAGTATATTTGAAAATTTGTGTACTGTACATATAAGTGTATTGTTTGTTACTTGTGGCAGGTTGGTGTTGCCTATCAAGTCTGAGCCACTGGACATCAGGACAGATGATCCTTTCACGAGTCACGACTCGAGAAACCTGTGGATACCAGTGGAAACTGTCAACAGTGTGGACAACAGTTTCTGCAAACTTGACAGTGATGAAGAATAATGTGTTTATAATTTTCTGATTTTATACATTGTAAATACAGTAGGGTACACAGTTTATAAAATCAACTAAATATATTTGTTAATCTGAGAATACAAATACTATTATTTTTTATATATTATTATACCTTTGTGTTGTACTACATTACTATGTGCCACCTTTTTTAGCATACATTTTGCTACAGTGACATATTTTTTTAGAGTAATCTTTTGTGCTGGAATCAAAGTTAAAAGTTTATATCTTAAGTGCTTCACTATAAATATATCACACAATCAATATGTATACTCATAAAGTTGGCAAATATTATTTTTATAGGGCCGAAGATTATTGTTCATTTTTCTAAATTGGCTTTCAAAATCCTCCAAATCACAATAAATGTTTCAACCATTTCAAGCAGTATCTTATTTATGACCCCATCATAACCACCTCACAACTTTTCAGATAACATAATGTAAAATAATGTAATTTATTGTGAATCATTAAGAATTAAATATTTTAAAGGGGTCACATGCCACCTGGAGCTGTATTGCATTTTGGAGGTTCGGGAGTTATATAGTAAGGGTTACCTTGATGTGCACATCAAATGTTGTGTCGCTACTAAGTGCCAAGCATAGAAACCAGCTTCTAAGCTATTCGTTGAACCGTTTTTACTGCGTACTATATGACTTTGAGCGGTGACCATATAAGTTATTCTTATAGGCTGAAATTTAAGGGTGCTTAATCCCTCCTCTGTGAATGTTTCCGTTTTTACTCAATAACTTTTGTTTCAGTGAATTTATCAACATTTTTGGCATGACAGGGCATAGATAAAAACTTATTAAATTTTCTGAAATGGTTACAAACTCAATATCATTATTATTTTGTAATAGCGAAAAGCTGACAAGGAAAAAGTGCTTTATTTATGGGAACGACTACAGTCCTCACAAAAGTAACAGAAACCACACCGTGTGTGTTCCACAAAGCAAAAGAAACTATAAACTATGCCGTGTCAAAGCGAAAAATTTTAAACAATCTTTCTACATATTCTCTTATTTATGATAAAATCTATAAATCCAAGCTGAGAAGGATCAATCACACTTAAAGCAAAACTAAATGTTAGAATACTTGAGTTTTGTGTATATCCGGTTACTATATTTTGAGGTGCGCAGTCTGAAAAGACCATATTTTGCTGTGTTAGAAGGCTTTAAAACTTTGTTGTGGATGTGCAGGGTGTCTTGACAGAGAGATTTGACACTCTTCTGGCATGTGCTTTCATTTCATATGTTGGCACAAGATGTATGTTGAATAGTTTGGTAAATAATATGTATTTCCTAACATACTGCCACACATTTGAAGTGTGTGGCATCTATCCTTTAGGTGGTTGGTATGTACAGAGTTATCTTCCCTATTTAAATGTATATGTTGCTTTCTCCAAAAACCTCCATTATTTATCATAGGAGATAACATCATTAAAATGCCCACCAAAAGACTGCAATACTTCATACAGGAAAAAAATGTGAAGTATTATTCACTTCAAGTTGAACACGTATATAATCCAGTCTTTTTTATTGCTTTTTATAACACGTATAAGCACCCATGTCATGTACAGCTGTGAATATATACAAATACATAGCTTTATAAGAAATACAGTACAGTATTTACAACAACATGATAATACTTTCTTTCATAGTTAGTGCCAAGTATTACGTAGTGACACAGACGTTGGTCTACATACAATATAACACTTATTAAAAATATCTGTAACATAGTAATTTGTCATCATATATTTTTAACTTTTAATCTAAAAATAAAATTTTTTTATCACATTCACTGTTGTGAATAAAAGGAACATTGAGTACTAAATGCTGTGAAGTTTATGTAGGTGACCACCTTGTGTCCTTAATTGCTTTACTTTCTGGGAAATTAGACAGTGACATTTTTGGAATAGTTTCAGATTTTTTGGAGTAGTAATGGCAGGAAGGGTGCTCTGTCCCCAATCCTTTCTTTTATTTCTGCAGTTTTATTTTATGTTGATCATGTAAGTTATATAATTGTCATCTGTAAATCTTGAGGAATATTTTCTTCTTTTTAAAATTATTTTTTCGCTTTGAGTGGTGGTCACTTTGATGCTGCTCAGCATTGTTCAGTATTGACATCACATCCAACTTGTAGCTCGAGCTGTACTGTAAACTTCGTTGTTACACCACAGTCGAGATCCTCAAACAGTCATGTGCAGAGTTACATACTCTATGTGAAGTTTCAGGCTGGTGGAGAAGCATCTTGTCCTCTCACGCCAGGCCATGAAGCGATCGTCACGTGATGTTGACTGCAGTGTCGTCTTGAGACTGGAGCTCGACCGTGAAGTCCCACTGCTGGGCGACGGCACCTCGCCGACACTCCCTCACCTTCACTTCTCTGCCGAGTCCCGTCTCCAGACACATGCCTGTCTTGATGTGCACTACTGCCCTTCCGTGACGGCTCCACGTCTACCAACACACGAAACATCAGCTGTATTGTCCGCTCTATATTCGTAACTATGAGACCCAAGAGGAATAGGAGGAAAAGGTAATAAAGTATGAAAAAAATGTTCAGAATATTTTGAAATGAGCAAGCGACAGAAAATAAGACTGAATATTAATGCAGTTGCATGTACATTTACATATTTGTTCATAAACAGATTAAGTCTTCTGTAGTTCTACGACTACTAGTCAGAGAGTGTGAAACTTCAAGATAGCAACAAAATGTTTATCATAAGTATAGTTTATTGCACATAAGATTTCTAGTTTCTGATAACTGTGTTGGAAGACCTGTGAACAGCTGTTTCTACAGAAGCTACAGTAACATTAAACCCTTTTGGAAGTTTCTCATTTCAAGAGCTTTCTGCTTAGTACGTTAAATACTGTTAGGTAAATTATCTCCTTGTTTACGTGTCATTTGATTCTTTTAAGAAGTTTCCCTGGTTTAAAAGCATTATTAATTTCATTCCCTTCACAAATATCTTCTACTGTGTTTTTTTGTCTGCCACAGATGATTTTTGCACAAATATACTCAACTGTCAATCTGACTAGTATATCAAAATAAAAATATATTTTCCATAAACAAAGTGTTTATAAGACAACGTTCATGAGATTATGGCCTTTGAGTTGTAGCTGTGTCACTGTCATTTGGTAGTGAACAACACTGTTGCGGCTACAATTCAGTAGGTGAGAAGATATCATAGATAACAGTAGTGAAAACTTGTGAACTTTATTGACATCCTTCCAAAAACTAGAAGTCTCACATGAAGCAAACTACAATAAATATGCTCGGCCAACTGCTAATTGACAGTCGGCTAGTAGAAGCAGGAGGTGAGAGTAACCTGGCTGGGCGCGTGGCGGCACTTCTCCGTGGTGAGGCGCTTGTCGAAGGTGAGGCACAGCTTGCCGCTGAGTATCTGCGCCAGGTGACTGTTGTAGGCCCAGCTGTGCTGGGAGCCAGGTGTGTCGCTGCACGTCGTCATGTGCAGCTCCGAGCCTTCTCCATTCGACTGCAAGCACTGCGAACCTTGCTTCAGTTGCCCGAATGCTGTGTTCTCCTCGTTAGGCAGCCTGCAACATACATATGTGTCATTACTCTTAGCATAAGTATTTTATAATGAGGACACTCGAACTGTATGTAGGTAAGCAATTATAAACCAAGTGACAAAATATATTTGTTTTAGAGTGTCACTTTAGCATAAAGAATCCATGAATCAGCAGACTCCAAGAGTGAATAAAGGTGAAGTAGTATTAGCAGCACTCAATCGGTGACACACCATGGCCCACAGAGAACTGCTAGCATAGCTGCTAGATAAGAGCACTCATTTCTGGAACCATCTATAATAGCTAAGGGTTTGTGGGAAATAAGCCTTTAGGCTAACTGTATATCATGAAAGATAGAAACCCATGTAATTAGAGTTGATACTTGTAGATTGTTACATATAAAAAAGGGGACAACACATTTTCTTGCTCGATCACTACATTTCGCTGGTCAGATCAGGTTTATCAGATGGCAAGTCGTGGCACACTGACTTGCTGCCTGACGAAGCTGGTCTGACTAGCAAAACATCACAACTGCGTATTGAAAGGTCTCGTCTATAATAGCTTAGTTTTACAAAGCATAAGAGTTCAGAAATCCCAGTAAAAATTATATTTAAGGATGTTGCCTACATGAAGTTGTTTTACGCATTAGAAGTACTGAACCAGAGGATTGATATGGGCTCACTGACATGCGTTAATCACACTCCCACGCGGAAGATGCTAAAGTGGTGTGAAGTGTTTTTGTCATACTACTTTAAGCAATAACCCTACTATTATACTGCATATCAATTTCAGCAGATGATTTTGAAATAATTTTTGTGAAAAGATGATTTTTAGCCATGTTGGATGGCTTGGGAATGATATATTTAATGTGCAAAATGTTTTGAAGTACGTACTTGATAATCCTTCCATGAAATGAGTTTATTTTTTTCATAGATAGATACATTGGCAACATCTATGACAGTCTTGTAACCAGATAGGTTGTCCCAAGGTAACTGCCTACTGTGAAGCTCTGGTGTGAGCAAGGATAGATATTTACATGTTAAATTATATGCAGCAGTGCTCAGTAATTTTTAATGGTATCGCTTTCAGGCAAAAAACCATTTTGTGCAATAAAAAGAGAACAATGTTGCTACAGGAATAAAACTGTGGGGAAAAATTACAAGATGTTGTTTTTGAATGTTTTTTAACAATGAAAATACTTTTTTGTTTATCAGAGTATTGGAAAAACAGCTTAATAGATCCTAGCGAAATGTGTCCTGCATCAAGATGGACAGTGGAAAGTAAGCAATATGATAGCTGTTGGAATACAGGAAAAGCAAGGTATTAGAGTTTTTTGTTTATTTTTAGCAAAATTTTTTGAATTTACTATTAAATATACTATCCCCCTGATTAAGTTCTCAAAAATCATCAGATTAAGTAAAAATGTAAATGAATGTGAAGATCCACGTGGAGGAAGATTGAGATGAAGGTAGGGCCACTGGCAGTACCACCTGAGAAACATGCCCATCGCTGAGCCAGTCCTGATTATCAGATGTTGGTAGGGAGAAAAAAAAAGGGGGGGTAAAAGCAACAGAATGCAAGGAAAGGGAAATCGGGATTGCCTCGAGATAACCTGTTGGCCGGCGGTAACGTTCTTCCATTTTTAACATGTGAAAATTGGGAGTGATTCTGACGAATACAAAACCGTGATTACAAGATTACAACAGCAATTGTGAAGAGGTCTGACCACTACACAGCTATGGCCCCTAGTGGAGCCAAGAATAGGAGATAGATATATTTGGTGTATCGTGTATACAAAATACCAAAATCAATAATAAATCTCACAATTATTTCAGATGTATCATATTTACTCTTATATTGTCAAAACCTGGAAAAGTCAGGGAAATATGGTTGTCTGGGAAAAGTCAGGGAAATATGGTTGTCAGGGAAAAGTCAGGGAAATGAGTGAAAATTTTGGAGGTTACTTAAGTCATTTAGTTACTTGTCAGTTGTGGTATATCTAAAAGTTTTACAGAAAATATACTTTATTTTACTATTGAAGAAAAAATTCAAATAATCATGTGTTATACTCAAGCTGTAATAGCATTTATTTGAGTTTGCGGTAAAATCTCATTATTTCTGCACCTTAATTTTCATGAACAAATCTAGACTGAAACAGCAGTTATTTATTTTAGGGTGGCATAGTGTCCTAATATTCCATACTATTTGCCACAGAATTGTGATAGTCAATGTGTGACAGACCTCAGTCTGAATGTTGTCAGGGTGTTTAAAGATTTTTAACTAACCAATATTTTGTATCAATCTAGATCAATAGTGACAAAATTAGTGTGAAGTATGTCACTGCTACTTGGAATATATTTTAGTAGTAGATCAACATTTAATGTTTTGTAATACAGTAACATATTGTGTATCTGACATAAACTGGCCATTAGAACATCGGAAATGTTAAGAAAAAAACCTATTAACTGTAAAACTATGTTTTTTACAACGTATTGATCAGGAGTAACAAAACATAGAATTCTCACATGCTAGCAACTTAAGTTTGTCTTGCCAATTGATATGTTTATTTCTGTTTTGGGGTGTAAGATAATACAGAACATTGAATAAGCGAAAGTCAGATAAACAAGACTATTTTTATTGTAATTACAATGTTCATAAGGATAGTGCAGTATAAGCCAATTATAGAGTAAGTTTGGTTATATTGCGGTAATGTAATGCCCATAATGTGTAAATAAAAGAATGGTCACATCTGGTATACTGCGGAATCACTTTCCTATCACGTCCCCCAATACAAAAATGGAAATGAGCTTCTACTGTATTTATAGACTACGTATTGTTTTCATTTTTCTGGAAAATTTGGATTTTCGTTGGAAAACCCGGAAATGTCAGGGAATTATTTTAACCTTGTTCGCTGGACACCCTGAATCAACCCGGGTTAGGCAATGTTTACTTTGCAAGTCATCAGCACCAATAACTGTCTTGTCCTTCAGAATATAAACAAAATGTTCTGAATAAAGGAGTTCTTATTCTGCTTCAATTACTAACATCTTCCCCGTCTTACTGCTCTCATAGTCATTATCACTCCTCTCGTCATCCTTATCTTCCCAGGTTGAATCACCTTCAGTCTCAATTTAAATAAAATATATAATGGTACTTTTATTATGTAGTCCAAAATTATGCAAGTAAATACAGTAATTTTTTGTGTGTTGTTAGTCTTCAGTGTTCACATGCAGACTTACCTCAGCTCTGGGAAGACATTTTCTAGGAACCACTGAAATGGCTTGCATTCTAGTCTGGATTTCAGCGACAGCCGTTCGTCGAGACTAAAAGAGCAAGCAGATGGTGTTACGAACATGTTAACAAGAGTTGCTGCCCATTCATATAAATGCAAGTTAAATCAACTCACCTGCCGGAAATGATATCTTTGGCATTCGGTTTAGCCTCGTAGAAAAATTTTTTGTATTCATCCAGCCACACGTCTGCTATTCGTTTAGTATTCCTGGAAAATGAATTTGTATTGTTATTTGTGCTATGTGTCCTGTAATATTGTTTTAGAACAAATTAGTAAGAACTACATTTCCATGTTTTGCTTGAACATCTTCATTTCATAATGTTACAATACTACCAATGCATATACAGGATGAGGCTGAATTTTACCGACAAACAGCGGGAGATGATTCCTGAGTAAATAATAGGCACCAAATACATATAGAGAATACTTTGTGTCTTAGCTTAATATTAACAAATGAAATAAGCCTTTTAAGTTTGAATTTCGAAACTGTATTTTCCCACATGTTTACAATGAATATACACAGTCGCCTGTGCGTCGAGAACAACGAAACACACATGCATGCGGTATTGCCTATAGTCTTAAGCTTTGTAATGCTATGCTGAATCCTTTAAGAGCATTTATGTGAAAATAAAAGGTCCAAGACAGTTGTAACAAGAGGATAATTTTTGTTACGCAAGTCACATAACTCAATAAACCTTGGTAAAATGTTCGAATTTCCTGACACTGCAAAAGTTGTATTCAAGTAGAAAGTGGCCACCCCTGTTATTTTCATAAGGTTGGTAGGTATTTTCCAGAATTTGCTGCTGTGGATTTGAAGAACCTGACAACATAAATTGATGTTCAGATGATTGTCCAAGTAATTTATTTTCCCATGTTTTGGCAAAATACAGTTTCAAAATTCAAACTTCAAAGGCATATTTCTTTCTTAATATTAAGTTTATACACAAAGTGGTCTTACACATTGTGCTTATTATTTACTCAGGAATCATCTCCTGGACTTTGTTGGTCAAATTCAGCCCCACCCCGTATATTTCTTTTATATTTTAGTTCAATAAATTACAATGCTCTGCTAAGTTTGGTAGCCCCAGTTTTTCATCAAATCATTAAAGTGGGAAGCACTACATTTAAAGAAATTTCTCTTTAACTAGTATGTACAGTATATTCTGATTTATCAATAAAGCTGTACAATTTTTGTAATTTTAAAGAGATTTTTTTTTCAACACGACAGTGGGTCCTGACGTTTATGTGAGAATCTTTGAAGAGTATGTAAATCAATTGAATAACACCAGACATTTTTACTAGCTACAATGTTTCCAGTAGCACCACTAGTCTAACTTCCAAGGCCGATTGAGATTGACATTGTGTCCTTACAGTTTGTGACATTTACAAAAAAAAATTGACCATCTAGATACATTGATCTAGCCCGGGACACCTATTGTTGTTATAATATTTGTTGATTGGTTGTATTTCTAAACATTGTAGCTCATGTCCACTTCAATGACAATGATTTCAACTCTGGATGTTAGAGTACTTTCCAGCTCATTATTTTATATTTTTGTGGAACTCTGGTCATTAAGTAAGCACCAAAACGGAAATACAATTTTCACGAAGTAGAAATTATTTTGGTTGCATATTATTTGTATAAATAGTTGTCAAAATAAAAATTTTGGCAGTTTTTTGTAGTCATTATAAGATAAACTAAACAACTTATTGAATGAAAACTGAACAAAATTGTACTACATACTGTCCAAAGTAGTTAATAAATTCAATAAATGAAAATTTAATGGTAATGCAATTTAATACACTGATATTCAGCACATTTTAAATGAATTTTCACACCTATAAAAAGGCAAAGTGACTTTTTGTGGAGAAATCTTAGAATTGACTTCAAATAGCCAACTATGAAAAAATTTCAACAACAAAGTTTCAGCAAAGTACAGTAGGTAAGTGTCTTAGCTGTTTCTTATAATGGCTACACAAAAATCTTCCAAATTGTGACTACAGAAGTTAACTAAACAAAAAAAAAATTAATCCAAAAATTTTGCTTTGTGAAAATTGTACTCTGTATAGTGTTTAATGATTGAGCAAAATTCAACATAAATATAAAATAACAAACTGAAAGGCAACTCATGTTCAAGCATCTTGGGGTTCTACCTATCACAGATGCTAAGTGACGAAGTACCTAACCTTGTTCTGATGGATACAGTCAAATGTAAAAGTCTCATCACAAAGATACACTGCCAATACAAAACATGAGCTACAGGTGGTCAGGTAAATGGTTGAACCGTAGCTTGCGCAAACGTTTAATGAAAATTGGGTTCCCCTACCTATAAGATTTCTTCCTATGGAATATGCTGAAGGGGAATGAATGTATGTTGCAAGAATTTACAATCATACAATTGCACGACAACATTTTGTGGGAATCTTTCTCCGAGATTCATTGTATGTAGACATCTACCTTTTTTAATGCATTGATGTTAATGATGACTATTTGTAACATTGGTAATGACATCACTATGCTTCTTACACACCAAGTTCATAAGCACAAAAGCTAATGCAGTAGTTACCAACCTGTAAAGACGACAGACTACAAGTCTTGAAAATTAATACGTATACGTAACTCCCTACCACTTCCACACGATTTTAACTTAAGGCTCTGTTTCAGTCACTACATTAGATTTTGTAACTTTTCACTTTTATGAAATTCTGAGAAGAAAAATGTGGAATTCGTGATTATACTGCAAATTCTGTTTACCTTCTGCTACAGTACAAACGTGGCAGTTGAACTTTTTATGTGTATTTAGGCAGTAATCTGTCCGGCAATTCTTGTACTGTAGCACAAGGTAAATATAATTTACGGTATAGTTTCAAATTCTGCATATTTCTTCTTAGAATTTCATAAAAACTAAAAATAAAACAATCCAGTATGGCAACTTAAGAGTGTGTTGTAGATAAATAAACGCTGAAAACTTCAATTGATTGCTACATTTTTTTCGAAGCCAATATGGATAATATACTCAATGACAATCCTAGATAATGGTATTTGACAACTATATGAATAAATATTTATCCAGAATTACTAATTCATTACGCGTGATCTCTTGCGTTGCAGTTAAATGCATGAGGTTCCGGCGTCAGAGATTGTGCCTCAGATGTTTGTAACACTGGAAACAATTTTGTTTAAAACATTGGCTAAAACTATTGTCTAGGATTGCTGTTGTTTACTTTTTGCAAATTGGCTTCAAGAAACCTACAGTTATAGATGAATGCCTTTAGCGTTGAATTATGTACCACACCATCTTAAACCAAGCCTTAACCTCCTAGCTACATATAATTTCTATGACAGGCAATTCAATTCATTAGTAAGATGATTATTATCACTATTATTGTTTTCGTCGTCATCATCATCATCACTATTATAGCTACATTACTTAACTTTTTTTCTATAAGTTAGGCTGTTTAGGATAATCTAAGCAATGGTTACAATTATCTTTGAGCTATTATACCTCTGTCTCTACTGTTTTAAATACGAGTACTTCCATGTAACTAATAAACTAGTATAAACATTTCGCCACTCTCAAAACTTTACTTCTATATGCTCACTTTATAGCGAACCACCTGTACAAAATATACTTCTTTTGTTCATTATAGCCAGGTATGTTTTAAAAAGTAAATAAATAAAGTAAATGTCTTTCTTATGATTTTCAACTGAAATTGCTGTTATGAAATTTTTACCCCTTCCCTCCCCCCCTAAAAAAAACATGTATGTGTGTTTCTTACGTGCATTTTTAACAGTCACTGACGTCATATGAAGTGTTCACTAACAACAATTCTGTACCTGAGGTAAGTGAAGGCGTTGCCTTCTGGAAACGTGTACGGATGTCTCTTGCGAAATATATGGCCGACCCTGCTGCAAGGGACAACCAGCAGGCGTCCTCCACATAACCACGTCTTCAGGGAGATCTCTGCAAACAGGAGCGAGGTAAGTGACCCAGTAGAACAATGTTATTAAGGTTTAACTGAAGCTCACAATTACATGGATCCTTGGGGTTGTGACATAGCAGTGACTGCAATTATCTATGAGCATCGCATTAGTAATTACGGAGGAGTGATAGCTTCTGCGTTGTTTGCCAATACGTCAAGATACCTTTAACTCAAACACAAACAATATTACCGACTATGGTCGTGAAAGTAGAGTTTATACTATTTAGATGTTCCTGTTGCAGTTAAGTGTATGTAGAAGTATGATACATTTGTAACGAAGCAAATGTTTTAATATTATCACTGTCAATAGCTAAATTATGTTCAGTAAGTTACATCCTCAATACCAATATATGTGAAATAACTACATCATGACTTACAGTGAAGTTGTCTATGATACAATTATATCTACGTACATGGTTCATTCAGCTTCCAGGACTTAAGATTCCTCATGGCAGAAAATTGTACTGACCTAAACTTTCAGCTCCCCATACTTCAAGGCCAACGTCAAAGGCTCCGAGTCGACCAAACCATTCTCTGCTAACTAGGAACAGCCCTCCAGGCACCACAGGACTCCTTATATGAAAATAAAAACAATGACATTGATGATAACAGTAAAATGTAACGATAGGCACAACTGACAAAGTCCTTAGTTACCATGCTGCTTACATCTCCCAGCTGCTCCGACCATACACAATTTACAATGCAAATATACCCTGTTTTGCTGTTGTACTCGGTACATTTTGACAGTTATGTTTTACGTGTTGTACATATTTGATACAATGGGAGTCAAAATGTTTTGGTTTTAATGCCTGTACATAGGTTTACACACAGTCTCAGATAAAATCTCAAGCTTTTGTCTGTTAATGTTGGCAGTCTTGTATACAGCAGTTTCCATAGCAACAGCAATGTTTCCCTCTGTTATTGGTGAATTCCTGCACATATACACACTATCAATTTAGTGTAGAACTAAATACTCTATAAACCAATACGAGATAGCATGTGCAATTCTATGAGAACACTCACTGAGTGTGTTTCCACATAAAGCCAACAGATAACAGCACACTACACTTCAGTAATTTCAGATTGATGTTGCCAACATAACAAGATTGAGAAAAAGTTAATTTTTTTTATGAATAATTACCACAACTGAAAATAAATTACTAGAAACAATTGTACGCCAAAAATATAAAGGAGAGACAATGTACATATGTTGACAGAAAAGTACTAACATTAATTTATTTAATAGGGCATGCCATAAGGTTACTTATCGCAAATTTCTGTATGTTTTTAGCATAGAGTTGTCCGGCATTGGTTTCTATAGCATTTGGTCATACTGTGTAGGGCAGTGTAACGTCTTCAGTACAAACCTAATGGGACCTAAATGTTTGCAGTTTTTTCAGGCAGTTTATCCCCAAAATACAAACAGACTGATCACCGCCATAACTTATTTTTACAAGTTAACTTGATATCTGGTTCATGTGTAAAGGAAATTTGTATTGAGCATTTAAGTTGTTAATTGAGACCTCATCTCATTGCAAGGGGAAACAACTTTATAGTAATGAAAACTCTGTATCAATGAGGTTTGTATTAACGAGATTCTACTGTATATCAATAAATTATAAGTTGTCGTGGGCAAAATTTCTCACTTGATTCATTCCAGAACTGTGGAAAATTATAATTCTGACAGATAGGTTTGACACGTGTCCAGGCATGCCACCTTCCCACAGCCCATCTGCCACACTGCAGAATCCAGAGGAAACCCTTCTCCACACTGCGCTAGTAGATCCTAAGTAGAGAAATGGCTAAGAGTGTGTGTGTATGCACTACAGCTTCCATGATTCACATAAATAGCGTGTGCCAGTGCCTTTACTATTCTGTGTGCTTCATTCTATTTTAATAGAGTGTTTTGTACCATAATATTGTTTTCTGTGTTTAATGTCTCCTTAAAGTGTTCAGTGCATCGCTATGTGACATCACAGCAAACATGTCTGCACATGAATGAACATAAAATACTATTTATACATTTCAGTAATTATTTTTCAATAAATTGTTTACATATGTTTTTTATAATTTTTTCCTGTGTCTTACATTATCATTATTGTATACTTGTTTATTGTTTTTTGTCAATTTGAATTCTAAGAAAATGATCTAGAACATTCTCTGATAAACCATATAACACTGGGAACAGAATATTTCATTGGAATACCATTTATCAAAGCTATTTAATATTCACATTATTTTCATGATAATTTTTTAGTGGTAATATGTATTTTATTCCACTATGTACTTTCTTGATGTATGTGACCGCACAAGCTCATCCCTGGTGCTAACTTCATGCAGGAAGGCATGCCAGTCGACTTCGAAGCGCAAGAGGAGCTAGCCGTGTCGACTCTTCGATTCCATCGCCGCTTTTGTTTGTTCTGTTCATATTGTGTAACAGTATGTAATTAAATGTACGGTAACTGGCCAGAACCTTTTTGATTTTCTTTTCTTCAAGACCAGGAAGTCTTCACTCCCTGTCAATTGTTAGTGCTCAGGGGCATATTTTCATATAAAAATGTTTCACTGCTAGCCTTGTACTTCGTTTTTTTGCACTGTGCACTGGAGCGGCGGCGATAAGCTCCCGGTCCACATCACTAGCCAATCTTGTGCTGTATCAGTATTTTCGTTACGATGAATAAACCATGTTTACTTTCCCCATGAGTTTTATTGGTTTCTCCCATCCGTCCGCGTGACATATCAGGCCTGAGACTTACTTCCCAGTGACAAAGTGTGACTTAATATTGTGTGTGAGAAGCAAACACTAACATGTCATGGCATGGAGAACAACCTACATTTCTTCCTTCAAGACAGTAAATGTAACAATCCTCACAGGTAACGTAGTCCTGCCCCATTGGCCTGAGGTATGATTCACACTGCTCATCTCGACAAGTTTCCTCCGTTGCTTTCTGCAGCACACCTCTGCTACCATCCCGTGCATCTCTATTCATGTTTCATCCCGCGCCCGTCACCTACCATCCATGCCTATGCCACCCAGTTCTTCTCAGTGTATCAACCGCGCCACTCATTTTAAAGCTAATTTTGTATCTCCCAGTATCCGCCTATCATCAGGCTATTACTATCACACTATGTCATATCAGCTGCTATTATTGCAGCTACTATAACTGTGTCAAATAGGTTTTAGTTACATGATGGTACAGTGCAGTATTGTACTGCTCAGATTTCACACATTTTTAAATCATGATAAATATTTTTAAGAGGGTTTATTGTAAGAACATTTAGTCATCGTACAGCATCTGTGTGAATAATGCTGCATGCATCTGACCTACAGTGAGGGAATGCGCCATTCACCAATGTGAATGGGAGAACTGGGAAAGCATATGCCAGGTAAGTGGCCAAAATACTGTGAGATGTGTGTTGTCAGTCTCTGAGAGAAGATGCAGACACAAGGCTCTGCCACATTAACACTTGAACATAGTCTGTTTCATTTCATGTGCACAAACACTTTATGATTCAGAAGACATGTATTTAAATTTCATATAAAATAGTGTTAGAAAATTAATTTCTATTGATCAGTAAGGCATCCCCAGTTCATTCTCTTAGTGTATTTTCAAGTGTTTTACAAATTTATATTTCTTTGGTGTAATTTAGGGCAGGAAATGAGCCTTTAAAAATTTTTTTTGCAGATCTTATTAAGTGTTTCTTGTTTTAGTACTCACACATTCATTGTTAAACGAAGATTACTGGCATGACGGAAACACCATTATGTCTCCTCTCAGTTTGAGGAACTAGGAGTAGGATGAATGCTTGTCTCATGGGGATGACTTCAACTCAGTAGTGCTGTTTCTAAGGTAAGTGAACATCATCCACTCTAGCAATGAAGGCCTGCCTGACTGCCTATGTGGTTTATGTAAACTTTGCATCAACTATGGGCAGTGTGTGATCTAAACGTACAGTTCACGTGGTCAATAAATGCCACCTCCAACCAGCTCACATAGTGTTTATTAACATTTTGAAATAATCTGCATGTTCCTCGGCCTGTAGGTGAGTAATAGAGATGTGAGGTAGGTCAGTTAACCCTGGAAGACATTCGCCCCAACGTCAGTTGTCGCTGTCAGGCCCTCGTAACTGGAATATTGAAAACTAATCATTAGCCGAAGATTGCTGAACCTTTCCTGTTCTGTCGAACAAATTATCAACTAAAAACGAATGTAAAAATAACATTGAATTGTGCATTTATAATATGCATGTCATTAACAAATAGTTTTACTTTGTATGTTGAGAATTCAAATATAATAATGGCTATGGCAATAATGAAATGTCTTTCTCCATCATTCATGATGTGTGTTCTGATGTTGGTATTAGGGAAAGGTGTATTGTAGCCTACTTTGGGCGTTTTCTGCAAAAATAAGGTTCTCGTTGTTTTACACGACAGTTAGGACTCTCGTACTGTATCCCTGGTCACTGTGAGGTGCACACACCAACGAACCCACAACGTCCCAGTTATCTCAGTGCTCTGCTCATATCAGTTGGGACACCATTTGATTGGAGCGCTAGTTTGTAACTGCATGCACATACATACTTATAATTTGCGTTACTAAGCACATGACATTCAGTTGCACAGTAACGTTTTACACATTACATTCTTTAAATTTTTTTTGACTTGTCAATACGTAATTTCATAATTTTAAATGAAAATGAAATACATGTTTGTACCATACTTACAAAAATGCAGAAAATGGCTTGTATCTGGCTTCTTTATCTGTTTCACTTAGAGGTATCCATTTGAAGTGTAGACCCCAGTCAAACCCTAAACAGATTTAAGATGTTTTGTTGAAAATATTCAAAGAATAGTTATTTTATGCCAGTGTCCAAAAGTTAGAAGTTTTTTTATGTTTTCCCAGCAGGGTCAATCCGGGTTTTGGCACGTGGGAATCGTGCTGAATGATGACCTTCGTAGGTGGGATTTCTTGGGGATTTCCCGTTCCCTTCATTGCTCCGTACTCATCTCGTATCACCTCCAATCAGCGCTTCAGACCTAGATGTTAAGTGCTGACCAAAATATGTTAACTTCACATATTTATGTTTGGAAGCTGAAACTCAACATGCATAGGAAAACTAACAGTGGGTACAAAACATAGTACCTAAATAAAAATGTAGTACAGTAGATGAGTCTTCCAGAAAAAAAAAAGTGTAACTACTGTAACTTAAATTCTATCTACAGTTATGTATTCATTCATAAAATTCACTGTTGATTATTTTTCTAGTTTTATAGCACATTTATTATAAAAGTGTTCAGAAATTGTTAGAATTTGCTATACAATTTTTACATAAATATTTACATTTCTTAATTCTATGGGTTTTTTTTCTTGAGGAATAAATATTTCAAAATGTGTGATTTGCAAACATATTTTAGAAGGAAAGAAAAATTACTTACGAGCTCATTCTCTTATCTCTTTGTTTGCATGTAAGTGCATATGCATAATGTGTGTGTCTTTCTATCTTCCCTAAAATTTTTAAAGCAGGAAATCAAATTTCACTAAAGTTGGTACACATATGGTAGTAGGTACATACTTAAAAGGAGTCCTCGAATGGCGCATGGACGGCGTTCAGCATTAAACACGTATTCTTTACGCAGAACTGCTTAACTTATTCATATTATGTTTATCTACGAAAAGAACACTCACTTGAAACTATGCTTCTATGTTTTCAAAAATTCTGCACGCTTGTTAGAAACATGATTTTCGGGCCTCTCAAAATGGCTATAAGCTGGTTTTTTAGACTGCTGTAACTCAGAAAATATTACCTAAATTCGTAAAGTGGAGAATGAGAGTCATGCATTGGTCTTTACTTCATACTATTAAAAAATAAAATGTTGTTGTCACCGCTTAAAGTCCCATAGGAAAAAACCTAGAAGGAAAACCTTGCACGCTACTTTGGTGCTGTGAATAGAGGTGATTTGCTTCTCGTCAAGCGTGGGACACTGCCTCTTATCGCTACGCTGTTCCCATGCGTCAAATGTGGAAATTTGACACCGGCGAAGACTCCTTTTAATAAGAACATATAACTGGTACAGTTTTCGACAGTGCTGGGTGCTTACAAAATTTTTAAAATGATGAACATTTTAATTACTAACATGTAAAATTCAGGAGCTGTTAAAACTGATCCTAACCAAAGTTGATATTTTGACAGGTATTCATTTAAATAATGAATTATAATAGACATTTTGTGATAAACCACTTTGCTATATGAAAATATGAATCTTTTACATCATCTCTGAAACTATTTAACCAATTCCTGCCAAATTTCGCTTATAGTTAATGTTGTAAATAGGCCATGTAATCATATTTAATTAAATTGTCACATATCCTCGAAACATCGAAACTGTAATTTAATATATACACACACACACACACACACATATATATATATATAAATTTTTTTTTTTTAACAAGATCTTATGAATTTTAATTTTTTCCATTTTGGATTATTTTCCTTTGTCAGAGTAACTAAAATAACCCTAATCCAAATTATGTTAGTTTTGACTTGGCAGACAGATACTCAACTAAAATGGGGCAAAAGAGTTCCAACTGATTCAGTGATAGAGTATGGTACTAAACTACTTGTAAAAATGTTTCTAAGAATACAAGCTCCTCCACAGATTGATAGTGTAACATACCTCCTTTCAGATCCATTGATGAGGAGCGATACTGAAACGTATCGAGGTCTATGACATCTATGACAGGACATGCCACCGTCATCTGGTCCTGAAAGGGTTTCATCTGATAAATCCTCGGGTAAAACCATACACACAAATACATTTCACATAATAATTTCTCGTCAGTAGTTAGGGTTTAGTTTATGATTAACAGAACGTACTCAATGCAGTCACCTATCTGGCACTTTTCTCGTGCTTTTGAGGGTCGAAAGCAAGGTAACGGTAAGGGTGACAGTGGCACACATACCAAAACTCTCAGCACTGTTACACATATGGCACAGCAGCAGCATCTGGTACTACTATTACTTTGAAATTTTAAACAGTAACTTTATCATTTCATTTACATTGAGTTACTACATTTTGATGTACAGCAGCATAGAAAATTTTGTGGTTTAGATAATGTTGGTGGACTTTGAAATACAACATAGCACTTATAGTATTTTTACAGTTTAAGAAGTATCACTGTCAATGTCTGATATCTTTTCTTCCTTTAGATTAACATGTAATATTTTAGTCAAAAATGCTCATTTCAAGCACGCTGCAGTTCAACTGCCAGCTAGGTGACTGCCTGAATGCCGTATCAAAATAAAAAATTTTCATTACTTTACCATGAACCTAATATTTTAACTAAAGTTAGTTACTGAAAACACTTATTTCTAGTGAAAACATCTGAAGCGTTTAATCAAGTCAGAAATGTTACCTGTGCCACCTCCAACAATGGCTCAAGCCAGCCAACGTTCACCTCGCAGTGACTGTCGAGGAACATTATGAAGTGGCCACGAGCTTCCACAGCTCCACGTACTCGGGAACGAATCAGCCCTAAAAAACAACCGAACAGTACGTGTATAACAGTCTCACCTGCAATATGAATATTTGAGTATAAAATATAATTAACATTATTTCTGAACATATTGGAATGGCAACAAAATAAGGATATAGTGGATTTTGTCATTTTGACAATGTTTATTCATTTTGTTCATTTTAATTCCTAAAAATTCAAAAAAATAAGAAATACAGCATCCCATCTAATTGTCTTTTAGGATACAAGAAATCATATTTAAAAAGGAACAGTTGACAACTCTAGCCAGATCAGGAATTGAACACAAGTTCTCTCAAGTATGATTCCAGTGAATGAGAAACAGGAAATGCCACTACTTTATGTTGCAAGACAGATATAACAACATTTGTGAATGTATTTAATAAAATGTTTGAAATTGCAATTACATGATACAGTTGACAGATTAGCATGATCGTTTATTGAGTTTATTTTATGATATTGTTTTACCAGTAAATTTTGTGAGCAAGGGTAGAAGCGGGTGGAAGGAAGTCTATACCAACTCCCAGACAAAGTTCTTAGAGGGTGAAGATATTTAATACATTATGTTACAATAGACCGTCTCCTGTTTGTGTACTATTACTGTCAGTCCAGTGTAGTTCGTATAAATAATATTTTTTTAAGAAAATTTAAAACAAGCTTTTAGTACCATTTCTATCATGAACATGAAGACAAAATGTATCTACTGAAAAATTTAGTTAAATTTTTTTAAATTACCTTTCCTTGCTTCATTCCTGATGACTCTAACTTTGGCTAAAGATGCTAGAAGTAGGCCGTCTTGTTCTGGAAGAAACAAATTACGATATGAACATAATATTTTTCAATGTAAATTAATTTTTTTAATTAAAAATGGGTTTTAAAAATATAATATAGTATTTGGAACAGTTTTTTTATCTTAAATTTTATTCTTCAAAAAACAGCAAACATGCTAGGTTGACCAACACAGAATTGAGAGCAAGCTGACTTCTTTGACCAGACAATTGTTACATAACTGCATCCAGATGGCTGTTAAACAGAGTTTAATATTGATATTTATGAGTCTGTGACCTGATTGGTGGCCTGTATATCCTGCCTGCAACTGACCAATGTGTCTCGCTGTGTGTTAGGACATGGTCTGTAGTCTGACATACTATCACAGGCTGGCAGTTCTTCATATATTTGTAGCCTATTTGACTAACTTTTCTGTTCAAGAACATTTTGGAGCTTATATTCGTGAAATCATAACCCAAAAGTTCTGGAGGAGCACTTCGAATATTTGACAATCTAACAAAAATTGCCTTTAAACAGTGGTTTAGTGTAGTGGTACTGTATCATAAGTTACCATTAACGTACTGTACTGTTGGGGACATACACCATTGTAATATTGTGTCGTCCAATAAATCTTAGAATGAGACGAAGAAAAAACAAACAAAAAATGTTTTTCGTTTGTTTTGTCTTAGTCTCGTTCTAAGATTTCTGGGACGACATAATATTACAACGGTATATGTCCACAATAATACAGTACGTTATTCTGAACCATTGCTAAAAACAGTCAAAGACATTGTCAAATTACCACTACCTGTAAAAATTCTCTTGTTTCATAAAACATTTTCAATTTTAACCAAGTTCTTGTACGTAAAATTTTAAAAAATACTACTTACAACTGCACATATTCCGCACTAAATACTGTTCAAGCGATGAAACAAAGACTTGGCCGTGGTAGAGGTAGCTACTATATCAGTGGCCACTTGGGTATTATAGATTTCAGTTTGGCCTTGGCGAGATTTATGGGGCATACCATAATGTCACTGTTGCACATTACAATAACATGCAACATTTTGTTTTCTTCGTCTGGCTCATCAAAAATGTTGTTAAAATATTACCGGTACTTTGAAACTGAGATATGAATGTCTTAAAGAAAAAAATTACCTAGTCATATAAGTTTGTGAGAATATTTTTTTGTACCATACCTTACCATTGCTACTGAAGTCGTCCACTAAAATGACTTCCTCCAACAGGTCGGGGGGCGTCCTGTTGAGAACACTGCAACATAGCATCCGTCTATATTCACCACGATACAAGAACCACTTGCACTTTCAAAGTGACTACAAGCAGGTAGAACAAGGAACAGCCAGGACATTTTTCATGTTCCAGGAAAAGCATGGTAATCACATGTAAATTTTGTTGTTTTACACGGAAAAAAAATTCGAAATTATAGAGATTGAACAAATAAGTTATATTGATGATTGAATGATTTTTCATTAACTCTTTTGATTACTGTATAACATTAAGTTGTGGCAAGAATAACAACTACTTTTATGTTGTAACTTTATGTTATTTGTATGCATGGGTCAACCAAGTTTCAATAAAAGGATGCATGTTACCCAATGTTTCATGGATGTTATTGCTCTGCAAAAAAATATTTTATAGTTATGATCATAAAAAAGCATTTGTTTGTAGAACAAACAGTACAATTATACGGGTCTATAATTAACCCTTTGAGTGCCAAGAACTGGCATTCATTACCTGTGCGAAAAATGCCAGAGGCCGATATCTCGGCTCTGTATTTTTTAAAATATAATTGACAGGTTTTTTGGAAAATAAACTTTTCTAGAAAATAATATGTTTGCAATTGCAATGGATTAAGGGAACCTTTAATTGCAAGGGGAATTTTTTCCAACTTGGTTAGTTTGATTGGTATTGAGTTATTTCAATTTTTTATGAATAATTGCAAATTTCTGAAAGTTACGATGGCACTATAATTGCTAGTATTGATTGGTTGGAAAACTGAGTTGTGATTATATTTTGTCAGTTAGTGTAAGAAAGTCGGAAACATATGAAAGTTGAAGCAATGAAAGTAGATGACTGCCTGCATAACAGACAATATTTCGACTTTGGTAGCACTGTATTTAACTTTGTGCTACATAAAAAAGTTGAGAGTCACTTGTACCTGACAACTGTCCTAAGGAGGGCAGAACGAGCCTCGTTATGGAAGGAGATGATGACAGATGTTGTCTGGTACGCAGGGATTTCATATTCTTCTTCACCACACCTGTAATCAGATCACATGCAGTATGTTACAAACACAGTATGTTATAAAAAAAACTGGAGGTGTATTACCGAGTGCAAAACTGTGTGATTTGTGTAAGGTGGTATTATTTCCACACTTATGAATACACTACAGTCATATGTTTTGGAGAATATGTAATACAGAGGGTTAAGACATTACTAGATTAATAATGTAAGACAAATATTTACTACACATCATAACAATTATTACATTTTTCTCAGGGATATCATAACATTTACCACATTACATTTATTACATGAGCCGTCAGTTTTATTTGTAAGCTGAGAAGAACACTGATCTAGTTGTTTGTAATGACGTAGAAGCTAACATACTACGTTGTAAAAACTAGGAGGAATTATACAAAGCTCAGATATTTGCCTTTCTGTCTCTTGTAGAAGTCAGTCTTGAACTACAGCACCAAAAATATATCATTTTAGTTCCATACATGCTATTTTCAGAATATGACAGTATTTTTTATGTCCAAGTTGTGAGTGCAAGCACAGTGTGTATGCACTGTCCGAGGATGTGGAAGTGGTATATGAAACAATATTGTGTCTTTCTATATTGAGTCTGCTTGAAGCAAAGTAATAGTTCTTACAATAATGCATGAAGGTTTTCTATGATACAAGCAGTTCATAATAAAGTGAACACTTTATAAGACCATCTTAATCAAAACATATTTTCAGTTGTGACCTCCGATGTAAATTTTTTTAGTGTGGCACCATCTGCACACTTTGATCTGTACTTAGGTTGGTTTGTTTCTATTAACAAGTGGCAGGAAAATACAAATACTCTGAAAGGAAATAGTAACCAGGGTTCCAAAGTTGCTTACTTTATATGGAACCAGAACAGTCAAATGTCATTAATATAAACCTAAAGGGATCTAAATTTTTGCATTTTGCAATAATAATGAGGTTTGTATTAACAGTTAACAGGTGTTTACAAAAACTCAAAAAATTTAGTAAATATATATTTTAGCATGTTCAGACCCAGAATACAAACTTTCGTACCACCGCCATGACTAAATTTTGATATTAACATTGTTTTATGTATAAAGGAACTTATGAGCATTAAAGTAAATATTCAATTTCTGATCTCATTCCAAGAGGACAGAAACCACTTTGTATTAACAGGGTTTGTATTAATGATGTTCCACTGTATACCTGCTATTGTAGAGCATACAGTGAAGGAATGAAAGTACTATATTGTTGCTCTTCAAATTGACAAGGCATATGTTGTTTGATAACTTCCTGTACCTCAGTTCTCCTTCCTCATCGTAGTGTGTTTGTGTATTTGCTGCTTTCACAGTGCTGTATATATTTGTTGCCACAAAAATTGTTATGCTGTACTAGGCTACAAATATGAGTTCGGCACTCTATACAAGTTTGCTGAACCTGTATTTTAAACATGCAGGCATCAGGAAAAATGCTATCATTTTTTTTTTTTTAATTGTACGTAGTAGTCACAACAAAACCACTGTTATATATGTACAGTTGCAATATAGTGTTCAAGCAGTTAAGTTTGATTATGTTTTATGCGTGATAAAATATACAGTACTGTATCTTATGGCTGGAACTTAGGGACAATATACACTGCCAGTTTACATTTGTTTCTGCATATAATATGCTTTGACATAAAATAGACTCTACTAAGAACAGATTCCAGAATAATGGTTTGTCTCTTAATAATACATATTTGAGTTTCATAAATGAGCTTAAGGAAAATGTTTCTCATTCTAGCTACAGTACAAAGTACTGCTCTTCACTTTGTGTTCAAACACTAAATACAAGATATCACTGCACTGTGGTACAAAGCTCAATTGACTCACACTACATTGCAGTGTTACCTCAAAGGAGATAAGAAGTTCACAAGATAAACCTGTCTAACAAAGTAACTTTAAATCCACTAGCGACACTGTTGTACTTTAGACAGGTCTTCTTTGTGGAAAGAAGAAATTGTCTCTTCTCAAACAACGAACACTTTAAAAACTGTGGGAAAAAACACTACGTATTGTTTTGTCACTTTTTATTTCTCAAGTATATTGAAACTGTGTACAACTGGCTTAGAATTTACAATAAAGTGGAAAAGACAGTATTACCTGTTAAGTGTGACATTTTATGTACGTATGCTATTTCCTTCTTAGTTAGAGCCTTATGCTCACTGATGTCAAACAATACATACATACAATGAAAATACAAACCTTATCTCTTGGCATTATCCAAAACTACTGTTGCATAACTGAGATGGTCGCTAACTGAAGGTTATGGAAATTTACTTTCGCTTTCCCTATCTGACCAAGCCAATGGTTTCTTCTCAATCTTACTGTCAAGATGTTTAAGCCTTACTACTTACCTGTAAAGACATATATGTATGAAAGAAAAGGTTTAATAAAATATTGCTATTTTAAATTTTTTAAATGTTTTGTCAGTGAAAATACATTTTGGCAAAAATCATTTATAATTTCCAACACTTTATTGAGGGCTTAAATGATATATGTTAGTAACAATAGCAGGTCAACTTGAGACACTTTTGTACAATTTTTATTTTCTGTGTGTATCAACTGAGAGTAAATATTAATTTAGTTCCAGAAAAATAGTTCATAGGGAGGGTATTCAAGGGTGAGGCTTTATACCCCAGATTTAACAGACTTCAGAACTAGCCACCCATAGTAGATATCTGCCAAACCATGAAGGATGACATGAAATTAACCAAGCTTTCCGTGTGCTATAAACCGGAAATAACCCAGCAGTGAATGGAACCCAGATTACCATTGTGGCAGGCAAGTTGTCTAACCACTATACCGCAACAGTCCCATACATGTTTCACAGTGCGAGAGTGTAGAACACTGCACACTTCTGAAGATCTTGAAATACCACCAACCCATGTATAATTTTCCTGCTGCTTTGATTTTGTAATCATTTGTATTATCATCATATAGGGGTTAGGACCACTGCCCCCCTCCTTCCCCCACCCAGAAAATAATGTCATATTTATATGAAACAGGCCAATGAATTCCTTAAAACTGAAATAAAATACTACAGCAAGTGTTACAAATACTGATTTTATTTCATCAATATGTTATTTCCTAAAACTTATACTAATATAATACTAGCCCCATTCTGCAAACCTAAAATCTAGACGTGGACATCCTCCACCCCTCACTGCCCTAAACACAAGGTGAAAGTCTTGAGTAGCTCGCTCATTTGTCAGGATCTGTCTAAAAGGCCTATAATTAAGTTGGGGTCTCGTGACATATTGGATGCTTGAAAACTCTTCTTCAGTTTTGTGTTTGAATGCCTCACGCTTAAATGTTGCAACCAGACTAACCGCGTGGCTCATTAAGAATCACCATTGTTAGCAGAAGTGAAACAAGCAAGTTCACTCCTTAAACTTTGTACTGAGCTATACATGTTTGTTTTTGTATTTCAGCCAGGTTGCTTAACGACACAGATACTATATTTTGAAGGGGGGAAAAATATTGTTTTATAAATGTTTAAAGCTATTGAATCGAGGAATACTAACATAATGATATTTCCCTCGATTTTATATTATTGAGAAAGTAATATTTGTAAAAAGTGTCTTAGATACAGTATATATAATAGTGTATAATATTATTGTTTATTCAAATGAATTCAAAATTCAGGGATTCTTACATTAATTGCTGTTTTTTTCCATTGTTAGTACAAATTAAAAAAAACCTTAATGAATGTACTCTAACAGTTACATTACACATTAGTATTACTTATGTAAAATTTTGCCTACTTTACACATACTACGAATCTGGGAATACCGACTATCGAATCTGGGAATACCGACTATCGAATCTGGGAATACTGACTATCGAATCGGTGAATACCAACTATCGAATCGGGGAATACCAACTGTCGAATCGGTGAATACCGACTATCGAATCGAGGAATACCAACTGTTGAATCGGAGAATACCAACTATCGAATCGGAGAATACCAACTATCCCAGCTGGGAATACCGACTATCGAATCTGGGAATACTGACTATCGAATCTGGGAATACTGACTATCGAATCTGGGAATACCGACTATTGAATCGGGGAATACCAATCATGGAATTAAGGAAATTTGTATTTTCTACTGTCAGATCACTGGTTATTTGCACTGCCTAATTTAAAAATCGATATTGAAAGAAACACGCAATATTTGTTTCTAGACAACAAAGGAAGTTAGAAAATTCGCCCAGTATTTCTCGGTATCAATAAATGATTATTCTGCATTTGAAATTTATTTAAACAAGAAATTCCCTTAACATATGTAATACCTTGGGTGGCGTGTGTCAGGTAAGGGTCGGTCGCTATGCAGTGTATCGCTGGCAGTGAGGTTGAAGGCATGTCGCACATATGGACCGGCCTCAGGTGTGGGGCGTGCCTCACCAGACACGTACATCTGCTCGTCCACCACGACAACTGGGCGGGCTCCTAGAAACTCTGCCTGTAACACAACAATCACTGTACGTCACTACCCAGCACAGAAACAAACATAGTCGATTACACAAACACGTAATACTTATATATTAAGGGCGTGGTACCGCAATTTTCATCACCATATTTTTATTTTTTATTTGTACCAGATAATATTTTTCTTATTTTAGACACAAAATGTGACTAAATATGGCTCTTTTGAAATGTTTTATCTCTCACAGTTTTCGCGTAATGGCTTGTTAAAGTAATATTTTTGCATGTTTCCGTTTTAACGACTACACTAAAACCAACTGATATACCAAACTCAAAAAAATCACAGTGGATAAAGACATTGCAGGCTACAATGACATGCTCATGAAATTAAAGAATAAAAGTTATTTGAATTTTAAGAAATTGCTGAAACTGAAAATAATAATTTAAATAGTTCAATATTTTTTTTAAAAATACAAATAATGTTTATTCTTTAATTTTATGAGCATGTCATTGTAGCCTGCAACGTGTTTATCCACTGTAATTTTTTTTTAAGTTTGGTATATCAGTTGGTTTTAGTGTAGTCGTTAAAACGGAAATGTGCAAAATATGACTTTAACAAGCCATTACGCGCAAACTATGAGAGATAAAAAAATTTCATAAGAGCGAAATTTAGTCACATTTTGTGTCTAAAAGAAGAAAAAAAAATATCTGGTACAAATACAAAATAAAATAATGATGATGAAAATTGCGGTATACCACGCCCGCCCGTAAGTACAACAACCTCTTCCCTCCCCACAGTCTCAATACGGGTGCGGAGACCGACTGAAACAGTTACACGCACCCCACTGACAGTTCCAATAATATGCAGCTAGTGTATCGAAGTGCATTTAATGTTGCAAACATCCAGTAAGTAATGCTAATGCAATCTTCGGCTTCTGGTCTCGCAACAGCATGGCGTCCAGCAACACATGAGGAACCAGCATCAGCGACGGCCATGGTCGTAGCGACTCGGAATTTTTGTAAGAGTGGAGAGGGGACAGTAAAAAAAATTTTTTTTTGTGACTCAGCACGTTACCTAAGTATATTTATGTAATTCTACAAAAAATGTTTAAAAAATGTTTACGACTTTTTTTGTCCCGCAGTACAGAGATAGAGAGTAATTACTTTGAACAAAAAAAATTACAGTATATGAAAGAGTCGTAATGTATACATTTTTTTATTGATAACATTAGTATGAATTATTTTGAAATGGGGGAAGACGCAGGTATGGGCTTAAAAGTGATTGAGCGTCAGGACTATACTGATGCCTAGGGCAGCATCACACATCGCAAGGTACCCAACTGATGGATAGTGTTTCCGACATTCCACTGCAAGTATAGAATTTTCAAAAGTGAACCTATGTTTATATTTGTAGAAACGTTGTGCGTGTAAATATGAGCATTATGTGTTGTACGAAAATGCCGGTTTTAAGCACTAAAGAAGGGCTCGGAAATAATATTTTAAGAATACAGTTTTTGGAAGCGCGCGGGCGAAGCCTGGTGCTGACCTGTCAGATCCCGGAGCTGTGAGAATGTTCTGGGCTCGCGGCGGCCGACGAAAGCATTGTTGTGGCTCCTAGCCTGCGCATGCAATATGTGACAAACTCGGCAGTGAAGACGATGTAGACGGCGGGCGGCCGACAAGGAATGACGCGGGATCGGCGCATCAAAATGTGACATTGTGGCAAGTGTGGACGGCGTCGAAGCTGTTAGTGATTGGACGATGTGAGAGACGGACGAGCAGGTTAGAATATTACTGTCAATATTGAGACATGTCTGGAAATGTGTTTGTTTGTTTTATTGCATCCGTAAGATCTTTTCAATGCACAATAGTACAAAGATATTGGACAAGTCATGAAGATTACATAATAAATAGAAAACTTATACATTTACAACAATTACACTTGTTTATACAGACACTGCTATCTCATATGGTAAATGAATTCATGTTGAATCTTCGTCAGCTCCTGTACACCAACTCTATAAATTCTTTGTTTTGGAAATCTGAAACAGAAAACGGGAAAGAGAAGCAGAAGAAAAAAGAAGAGATTTGTGCAGTATGTGACAAATACTTATGTAATCAGATGGTCTAATACGTTTTGTTTTACGTAACTATTCTGCATGTGCGCGTTGTACAAATGTAAGAAACGAGAACGTAGCCTATTTTGGATAAGCTCGGAATTGCACTATTAAGGGCGCGGCCTACCACAATTTTCGTCACCATTTTTAAATTTTTATTCGTACCAGATATTTATTTTCTTATTTAAGACACAAAATGTGACTACATTTGGCTCTTATGAAACTTTTTATCTCTCATAGTTTTCGTGCAATGGCTTATTAAAGTAATATTTTGCATGTTTCCGTTTAAAGGACTACACTAAAACCAACTGATATACCAAACTAAAAAAGAATCACAGTGGATAAAGACGTTGGAGGCTACAATGTCAAGCTCATAACAATAAAGAATAAAAATTATTTGTATTTAAAAAGAAATTATTGAATATTTAAATGTTTATTTTCAGTTTCAGCAGGCCACGTCATACGAGGGTGACCACAATATACCACTGGCTATAGTCCGCCAGTCTAGTGTTACACTGGAAAATATGGCACAAACAATTTATATTATTACTCTTTTTTGTATTATTTTATTAGCTTAATGCTTTTATGAACGTATTTATCGTTACCTTACATACCGCAACCCGTCAGAATTAAAGACGTAGTATTTATTATGAACAACTCAGGTGAGTATTTGGTAATATATTACACTCCGCAAACGTACAAGTTGTTTTCATAGCGTCTTAGACCTCGGATCATCTAACATTCCCTACTGGACTTTGAAATAATAAGTAAACAGTAAATATTCGAGCAAAGGTAATTCAGTGTGGCGTAGTTTTGAGAGAGAGCCTAACTGCGGCAGTCGTTTAAGCCATTCAATAAATCATTCTTTCCATACTTTGACTGTAGATTTTTTCCACCAATTAATACTTAGTGGACGGCAGCTTTTTTACGTTCGAGGCATGGAAACGGGGATGGCTATAAGTCGAATGTAACATATGTTAAAGTTCAATGCAGGTTTTTATTATTTAGTTTTCCGATTACGGTTAATATTTTCTCAGATAAAGCAACGTGAAAAAGCCAATTCCAGCACTTTTTGAGGAGCTTGGAAATCATGTTTTTAATTAACGGACGGCATTTTGAAAATTACAGGGATACAGTCTGAAGTGTGTCTTCTTTTCGTAGACGCATTGGAAACATTTGTAATAGTTTTACAAGAAAAATACTTTCCTTCCTCGCTCCAGCACGTCTCGCGCGCCAGGTACCTACACTATAACTCGTAAACAGCATGTCGCTGCAGACACATACCGTCCTGAGGTTTCCACAGTCTCGATGCTTCTTTCCTCCTATTCTTCTGTAGCTCCTGGTAGCTAGTTTATACGTGAGATTTGTTTACCATGACCTGATTGTATATGTCTACCAGTCCCAGTACAGACGCGATACACGTGTCATATCTGCATGTTTCATGCACGTGTAGACGAACGAAGCACAGTTCTGAGACGCAAGTATGTTCCATTGGCTTTGACCTCCAACTCCTTAGTAATTAGGCAGTAAAATTAACTGCATTTTCCCGCTCCGCGTACGTCCTTGTTTCTCGCAACAAGACGTTATCCTAAACATCACAAAATGTTTAGGAGTACAGAGGTGAAATAGCTGGTAGGACGGCAAATTCAGTCACACACGCTGGCCAGCAACATGGCGGATAAGCCTACCACCAATCAGCGTAAGGCGGCTGCCCTGCTAAAGGCCATGACACGCAGCAACCAAACAAACACGGGGCTGGTATCGGCAGCCAATAAGCGGTGAAGTTCGCTCGTATCAAATAAGCCGCCACGTCATTTCATGTCTGTATTACTATCTAGTCTGTGCCCATGGGCGTAACTAGGAATAGTTTTCGGAGGGGGTTTTGAACTCTCATCTTGCATAAATGTTTTAATGTCATCTGTGTTTGGCGTCTCTAAATGTAATTTTAACAGAGTTAATTAACATTTTGGTTGTTTTTATAGTATATTATATTTTCCTGTAATGTAAAATTGAATACCTAGTTAATGAAACTGACATTTCGGAGGGGGTTTGAACCCCCAAAACCACCCCCCTGGGTACGGCCATGTTGTGCCTCCTTCAAAGAAAGAACACTTAATTAAAAGGACTACCAATTATAATATATTTAAGTTTACTTGAAGAAGGGATAGGAATGTTGGAAGTTGAGGCTGAACTGCGAAGAACGAGGCTCGGTGTGACGATAGGCGAGAAGCGGGAGACAAGCCAAGTAGCCTATAGAATTTACCGGCAGTGACGTTAGTTGAATTAAGGTATTTTTAATCAACTTACAGTAGACTGTTATGACTAGTGCTAGACTATTAATTTTAAAATTGTTATGAGTAGGGACAGCAAGTTTTGTCGAACACATTTTTGCCACACTATGTTCCAGTGGCTTACGTGCACATCTGCAGCTTTGCTTCGTGATTATAGGTTGTGTTTATGTGCGGAGAGTGGTATTTCATTTGACTGTACCAATCAGAACAAATTTAACAGCGACACCACACGCCTGTGATGTGCGGGTATAGCCGCAAGACGCTGAGAGTTAAACAGCCAATCACCGACCACAAAGCATGGCTGCAGATGAGTAAGTAAGGCACTGCGGCAAGGTGGTGCGACAATTTTCGTCGCCAAAACTTCCTATCCCTACTGATGACCTGAGAACAGGAAAGGCATCAATTTTATATGATGTTTTACAGTTTTTGTTTTGCACGTGAACGTGGGAAGTCAAATGTGATTTCATGTCATGTGAATAAGTACGGACTCTGAATTTCCACGAAAATATTTTCGCATCATGCATTGCGTGCACACCTGAAGCTGTGGATCGAGGTCAGTGATTGCTAATTGGATGTTTGAGCTCTTTCGCGTCTTGGGGTTCTATTTGCAAACCACAGACGTGTGGTGTTTCACTAACCGTATAGTGATTGATATACTTCTGCACAAAAACACACTGCCAATTACCATGAAGTACAGCTGCAGATGTGCACGTAAGGCAGTTAACGGAACAAGTTGATGCAGAAATATTTCCACGAAAATTCGGGGTCTCTATTAATAAATACAGAACCTGACTACTTCCGGAATAAACCTGCTACAGTATTAACTATGGTGTTTTATACTGAGTTCTCTCTCGACCTGCATGTCATTGACTAAAGTTGTTTGAAAGACACTGCGCATCATATACGGCTGTTAAATTGCTATTATTTGTGACACAATCCAGCATAATAGTTGCTCCTACTTGACAATAATATTTACATCTTAACACGAGAATTGTCCAATATTTACCATGTGTTTGTTGTTTCGTAAAAAAAAAAGTGTTGCGAAAAGATGTTTCGTATACGCGTAACTCTTATGCCCTATGTGAGGCAGTAGGGCCTACACAGGCTATGTATTCGAATGCACCTCAGCACATACAAACACGCGTCTTAAAAAATGCACAGGTTATACAATAGCGTATTTGTCCGGAACGGTTTTTGATGAATATCGAATATGTTTAAGACATGTACGCTGAATGACAGCACAGTGTTCCTGTATGGTAAGTTACCTAATACGGTAGATATGCAGATGTGTGCCTATAAATGATATGTAGAGAGACCTGTTTTTTTCCTTCAGTTAATCTTACACCAGACTTTTCTTGACATGCCCATGCCGGTCTTATCTCCCCAAAAAATACGTTCCTGATTTGTCGATATAGTAGTTTAAAAGGTGATCCTAATGGGGTTCGCTTGCGTCGTAAAACTGAACGGAGCGGTGATGGATGTGTTGCATGAGAAGCGGTGCTTAGCCATGACTGTATACCCCAAGTCTAGTTGTCTGTGGAACCACGAGCCTGGTAAGGTCACTTCAGTGATCTTTGAAAGAACCGTACAAAGGGAGGGCATGACTGGATTTAGTTTGTTGGACATACTCCATTGCGATATATATGAATGTCGAAGAAAACTGAAGACAGTGGAAAACATAAGTAGGCAGAGTATGCTTTAGTCAACAGGATGTACACACAATATTAAATTAAACAAATGGAATCGGGCCAAATAATAACAAGGACAAACAGATAAGAAAAACAAATCAAAAGGGGGCCACGGTGGTCGAGAGGTTAGACCTATCGCCTCCCGCCAAGGCGACTCGGGTTCGAATTCCGAAGGGGTCGGTCCCCTAATTTTCGCATGTGGGAAATGTGCCGGACGATGCCGTTGGTCGGCGGGTTTTCTCGAGGATATCTATCCCATTTCCCCAGCCCTTCATTCCGGCGCTGCTCCATATTCACCTCACCACCGCTGAAGACCTCGATGTTAAGCGCTGACCAAAAATCAATCATAAATCAAAATAAAACCCCAAGGCATATAACCCAGGTTTGAGGTGTTCTTTGACAAACGGACACTTGCAGTCTTCTGCCAACAGCTATAGATGAGCAAACTACGCATTATTACCTCATATTAGACTGTACGGCGAGTAAATGTATGATCGCCTGACTTATAATGTTGTGTGGCATACATGAAGGACTTTCTCTACCAATTATGTAAGGCCAAGTGTAAATACCCACTATCCTGTAATGCGAGCACACAAAGATATGAAGGGCCGGAACCGATAACTTCACGGAGTGTGTTTGCGAGAGTATAGGTCACTGCAGTACCAAAATTGGTACAGGATATACACACGAGCAAGGTAAAATTGGTACAGGATATACTCGCGAGCAAGGTAAAATTGGTACAGAATATACTCGCGAGCAAGGTAAAATTAGTACAGGATATATTCATGAGCAAGGTAAAATTGGTACAGGATATACTCACGAGCAAGGTAAAATTGGTACAGAATATACTCGCAAGCAAGGTAAAATTGGTACAGAATATACTCGCGAGCAAGGTAAAATTGGTACAGAATATACTCACGAGCAAGGTAAAATTGGTACAGAATATACTCGCGAGCAAGGTAAAATTGGTACAG
>PNEQ01044294.1:27566-39910 GCA_003012365.1 Medauroidea extradentata | reverse complement strand
ACGAACACGAAGTGGACTAAGGAATGGCCTGATCTACAGGCTCTTCTTTTCAATTCCCTGGAACGTCCTTCTTCGGCGTTGACATCGTGTATGATTTTCCAATGAAATTCTCCTGGTATTAGTCGTAGAAGTAAAGTGAGACCTTTCTGACGACGCGTATGAACAATTTAGCGTCTCGTCGAAGAAATCCTCAGGTCTTTTTGACTACACGTCTGTTCGGCATCATAGACGAGAACGTTCTTTCTTCCATAAAATTTTCTCTATCGTTCTTCAACAAAACTACTTCTCTTGTTTTAACGTCGCAACACCCATTCCAATCAATACTTTCCTCGTAGCTTACCCCGGGTTTGTTCGCCAATATGATCAGATCAGGTTGAAATCCGCGATACAAAACAAAATATTCCTAGTATAGATATAAAAGCTGTAGAAGTCATTAAAGTCTCAAAACCACAATACCTTATACATTCAATACATAGACAATTAAAACTTACATTCTTCCTGGCACGTGGTAACTATGGTCATAGAATAGTAAATACCTAGGTTAATTGACAAATAAATTGAAATTTATACGCATCTGTAACATTGGACAAAATGCTATGTTACACACTTCAGGTGGACTGTCGACAAAAAAAATCCCAGTGGCTACTTAACTAAATAGCAATTAATGTCATAACGTGACTTTATAGAATTTTTCTTCTCGTCCAGATTAATTAACATTGAATTGTATTATGCAATTTAAATCTTTGCATAATGTTCCTAAAGTAATGCGTAGACACTTTTGTCGTGAAGCACCTAAACTCAAAATAATGTATTGTTTACCTTATCAAGATATGTATGCTAATATTTATACGAAGCATGACATTAGTCAACTTGATTGTTTCGTTTAAAAGATGCCTCAACATCAATATTAAAAAGGTCATCTAATATAACCAGACCTTGGGATTTCATGCATAAACTGTGAATCTGAACATAAGAAAGGAATATATGTTCTTAGTCACAATTAGTTTATCATAATATTGCTTGTACGGGAAAGCGGTTAGAGTGCCCTAGTTAGAATATTTTATCATTAATGATCGTATTTTGAGTGACGCGAACATAGACATTTTTTTTTTAATTGTGTAATTATTCGGGCAACGTTAGCATTAATTCCAGAAATAAGTTGTTAGAATGAAACCGTTGTTTATTTGAGAAAAGAATGAATACTTCGTATGCATAGCAGAATATAAGGATAAGCGTATGCAAGTGTGAGGACTATGATCATGCATTAACAGTAGTGACACACACAAAGTCCAAAGCCTTCATAACTGGAACAGCTCTAGTACAATTAGTCTTTGATCATTTCTCACTGGGATGGTACACTGCCATAGGATTCTTCATCAGCTGGACAGATCATTTCTTCGACATAGTATGTAGATAATCGTGAGGTGATTGTGGAACAGTATTTCTTCAGTACGTGTACTGTTTGTTGTGCCTTTCTCGTTTGACTTCTTTGTACACTAAAATCTGTGACAGTATTTAAGGATTGTCTTCAGGAATCTGTAGTCTACACCCACCTAATGAGAACCAATAACTTTAAAACATGTTAAGTGTACATAGTACTTATCCTTTAGAAGCCATAATGGTAGTCGTGTACATATCACGGAACACAACTAGCTCTAAACGTGCTCTTCCTTGTAACACTGAACCGAAAGCGGCTTCCGGCTAATACACTCAGTCAAGCTGGAAAAACGTTTTCGTACACAAATGTATTTAACGGTGAGGTTAAAATGTTATGAGCCGATTCGACTGCAGAGACGGGTGATCGTTTCAAGACTCATCACACGTGCAATTGAGAATACTTAGTCGTTATATGATACCAGGAAGAGTACACCTGGCATTGATTATAGAAATGGTTATTTTGGGACGGGTATTTGTTCAGCATGTGTACTTCTGTACTTACTCGTCCGACTCCTTATTCACAGATTTGAATGCGCTTATTGTATAGGGTTTTAAAATTTTTAATTTTGCTAATAAAATCACATGTTATTACAGAAAATTATTTTTTAACTAATAACTTTAGAATAAAATGCATCAAATCAATAATAATATAGCTTGCAACATTAGACCGCACATTGGCTTCAGATTTGAGTGGTCAGAAAAATACCAGCACAAACACTTACCCGACTGCGTACTCTAAACACCCTTCTTTCTTTTAATTTGGAGTTGCAGCAGCAAAACCTACGTGAAATATCTTTGGAACTGTGTAACTCCATGAGAATTAATATCAAGTAAAGACAGAAGACTTAGGAAGGATAAAGTCGTGAGATGAAAAAAAAAAATCATTGCCAATAGATGCTAAACATAGTGTAAGACATATGGTGAATGGAAAAGTATACTCAAGAGCAGCGCGTGCTCAATTTCTGACAAAAAAAATACTCTGGCAAGACTCCTGTTGGAAGAAAACCTTTAAAAAATTTAAAAAAATATATAAATAAATAAAACTTCCCTGGAAAGTATTACAACCAGTTATAAAGCCTTGCTGACAACCTTGGCACATGTTGCTACTGTGGTTGATTCCCAGTATGTGGTCACACTATCTAGTGTTCTTCACAATAAAATCGAAGAAGCTGCAAATACAGGTGGCCGTACTTGAAAGCTGTGGGTGCAATACATGGACATGGTGTATAAAATACACGTGTTTATTCGAGCAGAAAGGTGTGGTTATTGAGAGCTTCATTTTTTTAGTGTGCAATAGATGTTACATACCTTCTTTCTGCAAAATTATGCAAAATGAGCCCATGTCTAAATTAAATTAATGCTGGAGTTACATGAAAAAAATGAGTCAGCAAACTTTCGAAACAAGGTATTTTTACCCTGAGGATGTCCGACAAGTACTGATCAGGGATCTGTTCGGAAATTACAATCGAACAAAGGCTTATTATATAGACGAAAACTATTTGTTGGTTGGAACGTGTTTGGAGAACATCTGCAACAACAATCACAAAGTATACATGTTATGCCAACGACTCAAGAACCGTTGATGCAATCGAAGAATTTCATAGAATTTCTAGCACAACGTTAGAACAGCATGTTGACCTTCGATCTTCAAGACAAGAACTTGATAGAGCTGACCTACAAACCTTCTTGTCTTTATTCCAACAACATTACCCTTTTGTCAGAAACTTTATGGAACTGTGTTCATGATCCGTTGGTGTTACAGCTGACAATACGGCGAACTCTGACAGTGCATTACAAATCGGGTTATTGTTATTAAAATGTAGGGTGGGCAAGTATTTCAGCGAGATTCATGTGAAACAGAATTGTAGACTATACTTAACAAAGCACTAAAATTCCACAGTGATGTGTTGGTTATTAACTCAAACCAACTATTTCATCGAATGCTATGTATCGTCCGGAGTGATAATGAACTTGCAGAGTACTTGAAGTATGTATTGGCAGGTCGACCACCATCACTCTTTGATGAGGTATCGATGCGGAATGGTAACAAGTAGTTACTGCCCAGTGTGCTAGAAACATTATTGCCGAGTAAACAAGACTTGCCAACCAATGCAACTTATGTAATTGATGGTGGTCACTTGTTACGCAAGGTTGCGTGGTCCCACCCTGAAACGTATGGTGAGATATGTGCAAATTACGTAGTCTATACAAAACGTCATTATGGAACATGTCATGCAATTTTTATGGATATGATAGCAAGCCCATTGTAAAATAAGTAGCGCACTTGCGAAGTGCGAAGAGGAAGTAAAATATCTCCAGATTTTTTGGTTGATGAAAATACACGTATTTGATCATCCCTAGGAGAATTTCTCAGAAACAAAAAGAAGAGTGAGTTCTAGTCTGCTACCAAATGATAAAGCGAATTTTGCTTGTCTCTAGTAATCAGTTATGTCAATCGTTTAAAGATTGCGTAGAGTTATTCTACATAGACGCAAAGTTTTTACCAAGAAAATAGAATTTTCGGAATAATATACATATTTAACATTTTGTTTCGTGTAATAGAAACGGAAATAAGATGAAATACATATAAGATGTAAACATTTTTGTAGAATTCCATATTTTGATCAATGCTACTATGGATATTTTAAATATTTAGTATGAATTAAAAATTGAAACAATTTTTATATTTAAATAGCTTAAAACGTACTGCATAATTGGTTTATTATTAAAACATGTTTCTTTCTAACCTAATGGCAGCAGTGATTATTTGCTAATAAATCATTAAGACTTTATTTATTTTATGTTGTAACTCTGTAAGGCGGATTGTTAGCTTCGGGGTAGCATTTATAAATTGCTTTTCTAACTAATTCATAATTAAAAATGTAAGTAAACTTGCTCAGGAGAGACTTGTAAGGCAAGTCAAAGCAGGAATAAAAAACAAACAAACTAGGGAGACGAACAAATTCTGGTGATTATTATTGAAACATTTAAAGGAACATAATGTTAAAATTAAGTGATATAAAGGAAAGCGGAATTTTGGGCAGAGAAGAAACACAGGAGTTGATATAAAAATGAGAAAAAAACTGAAAGCAGACTGCTTAAAATCCATATGTTCACGCCTTAGGAATATACTAAATATAACAATATACAGCAGGCAAAGAGGGAAGAACGCTTCGTTAAAAACTACAGCCAGGAATGACATATTACATGCATTTAACAACACTACCATCTGTAGACGACTATCGGCACTTTGTTGAGTACGCTACACTTTCAGCTAAAAGATTTTATAAAACTGAGGTACATAACTGACGGAACTGTTCGGATACATAAACCGATGTAATTTGATAACCCGCAGAATAACTAATTTATGTAATTACAAATGGTACACTTTTATGTCAGACACTCAAAAATAAAATTAAAATGATCTCCACTTTAATGGAAACAAAAAGTAAAAAGTAATGGCAATGTCAAAGACAGTGACTTGAGAAACCTTCTAGTTTATAGGACAACGCGTGTTTGAAAATTTAAACTAGTTTTGTAGCATGACAAAATATTACATTTTATGGCCTTTTATATTTTTAATTCGTTTAATTCAAATCAAATGTAAGTGGAAGACAAAAATTACGTAAAGAGAGTCACAGGTTAAGAACCAAAGTGAAATAGACACTATCAAAGATATCACCAGCCATATTTCCCACGTTAAAAATTGAAAATAATCTGCCATAAATTGGGCCGTAAATACCATGGCCGGAGGAAAGTTGTCGAAGCACTACCACAACGTGACCACTGTTATGATATGAAACAAACAAGGCTTGAAGATTAAAAATTACATGTTTCCCACGATATAATATAAGTGTATCGATTACAAGGATGATAGCTCATATCCAAAATTAAATTGGGGAAATATTTCTGAGTGAGAAGTACAAGGTAGCCATGGCCTGTTTCAGAGTGACGCCAGAAATATTAATAAATTAAAAGGGGATTTCACCATATCTTAATGTATAGAATTTTGTTAGATAACAACAGACAAACAAGGGTAAAATTCAAGTGGTCATGCAATTATCAAATAGTGTTTTATAGTTCTGATAAGACGTATTTCACTTTAAATATCTGGTGTATATATGTTTCGGGTTGAGAATTAAGTTATTACATTTCGTTACGCCTCTGTAATCATGAAGTTTCTCCCAGCTTTCTTGTGTATATTATACGTAGTAGCAACTCAGGTAATGATAGCGCATATTTTTAATGTTATCCTACCGTTTTACTAATTTATTGAAATGTAAGCGTCAAATGGAAAATATGAAACAGTATACACAGTGCTCAATTTTGTATAATAATTTCTTTTTGATGATTTGACCTTGTGTTAACGGTTTTAGTTTGTGGTATCATACTTATAATAAAAAAAATGTACAGGATACTTGGTAATTATAGGTACAAACGAAACGGGAATGTCAAAGACGACGAAAAAAGCAAATAATGGTGATAAACAAAGTTCTGGAAACCAATGGTTTTCCCAACATGACATATTACATGTTACGACAGAAACACTATAATACCAGTGTTTCTGAGGATCAAAACGTCGAAATGTTGCACGTGTGGACGAAGACATCAGAACAAGTGTTCGAAATGGGCGCCGTTCAAGTGAAGTTAGCTTCAGCACATTTTCACTCTTCGATGCCCGTTCACGTTAAAAAACAATGTCATTTTTACACATGTCCAGAAATCCTAATGGGAAAACCGTCGTTTGCCCTATTTTTTTTAGCATTATTTGCCAGCTTCGTCGTCCCCTTTCGTTTGCACCTATTATAATAACCATACATCCTGTATATGCGTGCGCAGGATTGTACGTGTGTGTTTATGTGTGTGAAGTAGTTATAAAATTTATTACATTAATATATATATATATATATATATATATATATATATTTGTGTGTGTGATAGCTGCATTGCAATTAAAGCTATGATACTTTACTTCTGTACTAAATATTTACTATATGCAGAAAATGTTTGATATTGTGTTATCAATAAACCGTAAGTCATCAAATTCAATTTGGCATATTTAACAAAGAACCACAGTCTTGAAGACACTTAACGTTATGTTATTTGCAAACATTAGTAATGTATGGTTGACCCAGAATGAATCATACGTTAAGTATAGTGTAAAACACAATAGTGTAAAAAAACTTCAAGCCTCTTTATAAGTCATAATAAGTCTTAATAAATAATTTTATGTTACTGTAAATCTCACTTTAGCTGCTCTCACTTAAGACATGCAAACTACATCTAGAACCGTGTGAGCTCTTGTGCGCAGGCCAAGTCGGTAAGCAGGTTGGCTGACCCGCAGTTTGTTCACAAGTATGTTACATCGAACCCTCGCCACACTGCTGAAGAATGGGACGACATTTACTCCAACGCTGTAGCGGACATTCCAGACAACACCACAGACCTCATCCTTGGAACCATTCCTCAGTCTGGTGAGAAATTGACTGCGTCAAAGTTTTGCAGACAGCTGATAAAATTTGCAACAAATTTGAAGGAAAAATTTACGTTACAAGACTTCGAGCATGCTTCAGGAAGTACTCTAGCGTTTGAACTTTTAGATGCAGAGCAAATATGAAATATATAGTATCCAATAACCATGAGCATTCTATATGATAGTTACTTAATACGAAGGCAAACATTTTCTTGCGATAATTGTATTTTTCACCAAGAAATACAGATATAATTAAATGAAGTTACACGCGAAAAATATAATACTGTTAGAGAGCTAAATCTTAGTTGAAAATTTACAATGCATTTTATAAAATGTTTTATACAAAAATATTTACTAGGCTTACTGGTAGCTTATTGACCTTACTTACGATTTAGGCTTTATTGAAGTCTTTTAAACAATCATTGTTTTATAAACTTGCCTGCGACGAATTCTGTTGAGATAAAATTGAATTTAAATTTTAACCTGGCTTAAGAAGAAATATAAGGTTATAAATTCGGTTGTATTTTTATGTTTGTTACCTCAGAAATCGGTAATTTATAAACCGAATGGGAAATCAGCTTTTTTAGTAATAGGAGCGTTGAAAAGTATGTTTAATTAAAATGTTATTGACATTGGACCTTGGATTTCGAGAATACACCAGGGAACCACTAAAAATCGAATAGGAGTGAGTGATTTTGGTCAGCGCTTAACATCCGAGGTCTTAGCTGGTGAGGGGTGACATGAGGTGAGTATGGACCGGTGCCGGAATGAAATGGAGAAAGAAACTGGAGATCCCCAAGAAAACCCGTCGGCCAGCGGCATCGTCCTGCACAATTCCTGCATGCGAAAATCCTGGGAAATTAAATGTATAGTCATTAACATATTGGAATGCTTATGACAAACCATGACCAGGTGTGTACGTAGCTGAGGTCACTTTCTTTCTGGACTGACTGTCTGCGAAGGCACTGCGGAACTCCTTAACGACAAACAGCACAGATGTGGAAGGTAGGCCCTGTAACTCCGTAAAAATCAAGAATTAAAAATATTTATCATCAAAAATATTAACGACTTAAAAAAATCTACACTAAAAAAATGCACTAAAATTAAAAAAAAATTACGTTATTATTAGACTGCTTAGAATACTATCAATTTTTCAGGACAGTACTTTTCAATAATATTGTTATTTTTGGAGTCGGTGCCAGCTAAGCGTTTAAGAAATTTCTCGAAATTTCCTAAAATTGGCAATTTTTTTTAAACTTAAGTTAATTCGATAATGTAGCAATACATAATTAAACGAGGTGCTCCCCTCCCAGCCCCGCCGTATACGCCCGCCGCTGCACACTGTGCTGTTCAACGCCGTTGTATTTGTGTCGATTGAAAAATGATAAGTTGCATCTACATTAAATTTATTTAAATTAGATTTATACCTACGCTACTTCATTACACGTGTATTAATTTTGGTTGTACCTACTCTAAAAATAACAATAATTGTATATAACCATCCTAATAAATTGATTGTATCCTATTGAATCTAAAATTAACGTATTTATTTTTTACTCTTTAGTGCTTTTTTTCGGAGTAGAACTTTTTTGATTCGGTGTTACATAGTACACTGAAACTCAAGATACAATTGCCAATAAACATGGCTCCCAAGCACCCCTGAAGATGTACGCACGTTGTTGCGAATAGTATTCTAGGAGGGTCCAATGATGTTAAATACTTGTAGTGAAATACGTGCCACATCTTCGGAAGTGATAGTATACATCAACAAAAGGTACAATTGTCAATAAACGTGGCACTCAAATTGCAATTGCAAATTGCAATTGAAAAAGTATTTACATTGTTGTTGATAGTACACTAGGAGGGTCCAATGTGGCTGCCTACGTAATTAAATACGTTCCGTGTGTTTGGAAATGGTTATACACATAATACATGGCAATAAATATGTTCCCTAATCTGCGTCCCTTAGAAGATGGATACACTTTGTGAACATTATAACAAGTGGGTCCAAAGTCATTAAAAAAAAGTACTGTGATTTGAGAATTGGTAAAACGCTTAAATACGCGATACAATAGTATGTAAAAGGTACTAGGTAAGGCCCATGTTTACCAGGTATTGTATCGTGTTTTGAAGAGTACAACGTAAGGCACACATTACATCGTGTAATAATTATCAAAACGCGTATGTATCTCCTATGGGATGCTGTTTAGGGGGCTTGTTTATCGAAATTTGTGCCTTGTGTTTCTGTGTACTATCCGTTCAGAGGATATAGTGCGTATTTTATTAAGACGGCAACAACATTCGTCGCTAAGTGTACTATTCACAGCAATGTGCATATCTCTTCAGGGGTGCAATGTGGGTGCTATGTTTACCGACATTTGTACTTTGTGGTGCTGTATACTATCCCTTCCGAAGATATGGCACGTATTTCATTACGAAGGCAACCACACTGGACCCTCCAAATATACTATTCACAATAATTTAAACATCTCTTCAGGTGTCCAATTTGGATGCCATGTTTATTTACATTTGTATCTTGTGGTGCTGTGTACTGCACCGGCGTGCTGCCAACTACTGGTGCATCAACACTTTTACAAGAGTTTAAATAATGTTATTTTAATAAACGTAATGAACGATAATATAAGAAATGTGGCTACCACTAACTCAATTAGGACGGTATAGTAAAAATGATTAACGAGTTGTAACAATTTCACCTATACTAAAACACTTTAAAACAATACTATGAACTCATACAAAATATAGGCTGAACGCGAGAGTGCTCAGTAGTATTAGTTGCACGGCTGGAGCTGTTTGAAACCACATTTGACCCTCTAATGGTAATTTTCAAAATGTGTACGTAGCTCGTAAGGGGTGACTCTGAGGTGCTATGTTTATTAGACATTTTATCTACTTTAATTGTGTACTACATGCTCCTGCAATATGGCACAACTTTATTTTCGAACACCCATATATATATATATATATATATATATATATATATATATATATATATATATATATATATATAATGTAACATATATATTTTAAATTTTTGTTTATTTTTCTATTCGTGTTAGTCGTGCTAGCATAACCAAAACACGGGTGAAAATAGAAACTAAATTGACTAACCTTTGTGAAAATTCGCGCCGAAGTCAGTATATTGATTGATTCAAAGTGAAATTGTTTTCAAGGTTTGTAACCATTTCTTTAGTTAAAAAAAAATAAGTTCACTCGATTTTGTATTAAAAAAATAAGAAGTTATTTACAAAATGCGGTAACAATAAAAACAAACAATACCAACACACACGTGTATTATTTACCAGTGTAGCTTGTTTTCATTTTAAAAAACAACATCCGCTGTTTCTGTGCGTGTGCTGTTTCAAATGTACTTTACAGCTCTGTGCTGTGTGAGTGTTCTGTGTTGAGCGGGTGCTGTTGTCGGTGCTAAATCAGAAATCAATTGTAGCGGAGCCTTTACTCGACAGAAATAAGATATCACATAATCGAGCATCAAAACTTAACGAACTCATCTAGGGATTTAGAAAATCTAAATTCATATAATACTAAATTCATAGACTGGCAGTACTGGCACTGATGACACGACAACATGTAATCTATATGCAATTATATTTTTAACCGATTGGAGTTTCATAGAGTGATATTGTAATGGTTATGTTTATAGAGGATGCTGGCAAGCTGTTCGTGAAGCCAGCAGAGCGCATCATTAATGGTACAGCAGCTGCCAGAGGACAGTTCCCATGGCAGGCTTTGCTTGTTATCGACAGTAGAAGTTTCGGTGGTGCTATCCTTATTTCTCCTGAGTGGGTCTTAACAGCTGCACACTGTGTAGTCGGGTGAGTATCGTCAAGCTGCAATGGAGTATGCGTGTTTTTATATATATATATATATATATATATATATATATATATATATATATATATATACTGTATATATATATATATATATATGACCCCACACACTTACTCACTAATCACAGCCGCACAGCCCAAACTGCTGAACGCTGAAATTCGAGACATGAAATTTTGAAATTGACCTCCTCTTACGCAGTCGGCACCCACTATGAAGAAATTTTTCGAAATTCGAAAATTAAGTGGGCGAAAAGGGGTGGAGTGTGTTTTCAATTAATCCTCGACTGCGCCTAAACTCGTTGAGAAATCTGAGATATTTATACATAAGAATGAAGCTTACAATAATACATCTTATCTGAATTTCCGATTTTTCTAAATTCGAAAATCTAAAGGGTGTAAAGCTATAATATTGGGTGTTAATGACCCGTCGATAACTCTCAAATCTGTTGATATTTAGAATTGATTTTGGCTTCAGAATGAAGCTTCCGCATTTCTCTATAAAATATTTTCAGGATTTTTTAAATTTTATTTCTAAGAGCATTAAAATATATAAACCAAGTTTCAGTTAATTCAGTGACTCTTTAAAATCTGTTGAATTACTAAGATTATTTTTTAAAAGGATTGAAGCTTGCGTAAACAACTAAATAAGTTTTTCATCGTTTTAAAATTTCAACAGTTTATAGGATGGAAATATGTTAAATATCCGAGAAATCTTGAAAAGCGAAAACACCACACAAATAATTTAGATTTATTACTTTTTGCCGTTCTGTTAATACTATAGGCCAGGGTCGATAATTTGGAATCTACATAGCAAGGTAAATACTAACTATATTTTAATCTGTATCAATCAACTCTAAAATAAAAATAATAATATTTTCCGTCATAAACCAAGAATACCATTTTGAATAAGACGATTTTTTTTATTCAAGAGAAAAAATTCTTGAGTCAAGAAATTATTCTCAGTTCAAGAATTATTGCTCTTGACCCAAGAAAATCATCTTCTTCAAAATTGTATTCTTGGTTAAAGATTTTCTCTCTTTAATCAAGTTAACTTTTTTATTAGTGTATAACTAAATTTGTTTGTGCAAAAAAAACGAACTTGTTATTTTTAAATTATGTACTACAATATCATTCGACTTTAATTTTTTAGGTTATGTTACATTAAGCACACTATTAATGACGGAAAATATTATTATTTTTATTTTAGAGTTGATTGCTACAGATTAAAATATAGTTAGTATTTACCTTGCTATGTAGATTCCAAAAGTGTGTTTTAAAGTAAATTTGTCACAGTTTTCTTGACGTAACTCAGCCTGCACGTGTATTTTTATGAACGATGTTGTTTACTGCTCTGTATCTCGAATACTTTTTTTTTTTCTTATTAATGGCCAACAGCGGGGAGCTCCACGGCCAACAGGGTATCAAATATTATCGAACGTAGTAGTCTCAATGGAAAGATATCATCACTGACAAGCACAAGACAAACACAAACACCCAGTCCTGTACCCGAGGAAGTGACATTAAATGACACCTCCCCGGCCGGGAATCGAACCCGGGACCCTTGA
>PNEQ01044294.1:0-27466 GCA_003012365.1 Medauroidea extradentata | reverse complement strand
TAACTCGAATACTGACTAGCGGTTTTTACAGCTGCTACGAAATAACACGTAGGAAGACCCAGACCCGCCTAGCCCCTTCCCCACTTCTCTATGAAATACCATTTCATTGGCTAAAATTATCCCTAGGTAACTCAGGTATATAAGTTATCTTAAAATAGCAATAAATAGGCATCTATGAACATAATTTAAAGAATATTCCGCAACTTTCAAATAATATTGTAGATGTCTTATTAAATATTAACTTATTTGGTTGTTAACTATAGTAGTATATTTTGATTTGTATTTTTTTGTTTATCAAGGTAACATATAATCTTACGTTTTTCAAGTAATTAAAGTGTAAATTTTACTAAATAGCTCAAAATTGTACATAGTGATTTTAAAAAATCGGATTCGAGTTTGTTTCTTTTCTTTGCATTTTCTGAGAACTTTTACCATAGAAATGTATATATTTTTTACATTATCAGAAAGAAGAGATTTCAACAAACAAAAAACTCCCCGAATTTTTTTTAAAAAGATGATATTTTGACGCGAGAATTTTCTATTGAAAATTAGGGTGGTTTTTGGATATTAAGTCAAAATAAGGTGAAAAAATAAATTTTTTAAATCTAAAAAATTACAGTGTCTTAAGGACATAACAAGGTAAGTTTTCACCAAATTTTGTGAAAAAAAATTTTTTTGCATAAGATAAAAATAAAAAACCAAAAACTTGATTATTTGAATTTTTCACATAAATTTTGACGTTATGTGAAAAAAGTGTAATTGCAAAAGATGTAGGTCTCTTTATTACCTACATTTACCTGTCATTTAATTGTTTTCCATAGGACTTGTAGTTTTGCTGGAAATCAAGATAAACCGTTTTTTACCCTTAAAAACTCACCCCCTTCCACTTCCCGACCTCAGATCGCCCGTAAATTATTTTTCCTTTAATTTTTCTTATAGTCTCATCCTTTTTTGACGGGTTTCATCCCACTATTATTTTTTTGTTTCAAAAATTATCGACCCTGGTCTAGTATACGTATGTACACATTTAGTTTCCTAAGAATTCAGACGACCTATCTTGGCGTAGTTGTTTGAAACACTGGTAGAAAGTATGGGGTTTGAATCCCGCGTAAGTCCAGGCGATGGGGAACTACTGTGATAGTATACCGCTCATATTAGTGGCAGCTGGGAGAAGAGTTAATTTTCTATTTGAAGTATGAACGTTTGAGAATGATTTCCCTTGAAGCATAGGTGCCTACTCAGGAGTGAAAATGGGTAAAATGTATTTTCCAGATAGCCTCTATATCTCATAAACCTAGTGAGGTATCGTTATGGTTTTGGTGAAGGGATGTCGTAAATATGTTTTCGCCATTTCCTCCATATCTCACTAACACGATAAGCAATGGTGATTGTGTTTCCTTATTACACGCGAGCAGTACCGAGGTCAGGCAACTAGTGTGTGTGTATGTACGTATACGTGTACGTATAATATACAGGATGTTAATGAATGACGTTTAAATTCCTCCGTCACGCTGCAGAGAGGGTACCACGGTGGTCGAGTGGTCAGACCATACGCCTCCCACCAAGGCGATCCGGGCTCGATTTCCGGTGGGTTCGGTCCCCAGATTTTTGCATGTAGGAATCGTGCCGAACGATACCGTTGGCCGGAGGGTTTTCTCGGGGATCTCCCGTTTCCCCCACCCTTTCATTCCGGCGCTGTTCCATACCCACACCATGCCACCCCTCACAAGCCCTGAAGACTTCGATGTTAAGCACCGACCAAAATCTCTCACTCACTCTCACTCATGCTGTAGGGGATGCTAAGACGAGTTAAATGATATTGGACACTTGGTACCGCAAATGCAGTGAAGTGCCTGAAAAATGGCACATAATTTGTGGTCTGTGGTGTACAATACTACGTTTGAATGGCAACAACAGGCTAATTTCGTGATATTTCTCAATTTACTCGTACTACTCTCTTGGCTTGTGTGTGTAATAGCAGTAAGAACGACAGTACTACAGAAATTACAAGCCTGGCAGTGGTAGCATGTAGGTGATGCCAACGGAGGCGAACCGAAGGGGCTTCTGTGGGAGGCTAGTGTGTGTGTGTGTATGTGTATATATGTAATATGTATATATATATATATATATATATATATATATATATATATATATATATATATATATATATATATTTACTTACTGATGAACTGTGAGATCTGGCCCTTTTACTCACTGGTTGACTCCTCAGTAGTAATAATTTGCTACATCAACACAGATGTTGAACCTCGCATACGACAACGTGCGTGCCGTTTTTCAGGCACTTCCCAGAGTTTGCGACACCAAGTGCCCTGTATCATTTTACTCGTCTTAGCATTCCCTACAGCATGACGGAGAGTTTTAAATGCCATTTATTTACAGCCTATACATGTGTGGCAGCGGCGTCATTTCAGGTTTTTCTTGGAAAAAGGAGGGGGATTTTTTTTTCGGCGACAGTGACCTTGTTGCGTCTTTATTAATTAAGCATGCATAAATTAGAAACTTTAATAGTAAAACTTCAGTTTTATGTGCTTAAGTTAACACTATTTAAATAACAAAACATAAAAAACTTTTTTTATACGTATAACATTCTGAACCAAGGGGGTGGCATTTGCTTCCCCTGCCCCCTTAAATGATGCCCCTTGATGTGTGGGCTTATGCAACGGTGCAAGTAACTACGTACAACTACATTGTAACTATAATGTGTGCACAATTTCCTCACGAATTTTAAATTTAAATTTACTGACGCTCTCATGACAAATGAGTTATGCATAGTAAGTGGGTGCCAGAAAAAAAACTTAATGAGATTTTATTTTCAGACAGTAGTATTTATGGGCAGTTCTATTACTCACATTTAACACATTGACGTTTAACCAACAAGCCATGCAGTTAAACTGCAAGAAGTTACTTCTTTCAAATTAATTAAATAATATGTATATTCAAAAAGTACCATAATAACATTTTCAGTGAGAGAAAGAGTTTAAATGGGCAGGGTTTTTATGGGTTTTATGATATACTCCTTTCAATAACTTTCAATTATACGCACTTTAATCAGGAACTTATATCCTCAGGGCTTCAAATAAATAAATGTGGAACTGTACGTTGTTATCAAATTAGTGTCGCGAGCTTGGTGAGAGGTAGTTATAGAAATAGTTAACTACAATTTGAGTTATTTAAATACGAGAATAAAGGTGGACTCTACACCTAAAGAGTTTATAATCAGTCTCTTCCTGGTGTCGACATAAACCCTTAGAGACGTAAAACTGATTCTTCCAGGTAATATCCTAGAACAACATTTTGTCATATTAAATCTATTTCATCACAAACCATACAATGTCTGAAACAGCATTTCTTTGCTTATCGGAAAACTACAGGTTACTTTAAAAGTCGAACGTTTGGGGTCCGTGAACGTGAAATTTTCAATACAGTATAGTATAAATCTTCCCGCGGCTGTTAGATTATACAACAACATAAATAAAATATGTACGTACTTATACCAAAAGAAAAATGATAAATGTTATTCAACTAATAGAATTTGCCATTAAAACTGAAGCTAGAAATGGTTAAAATATCATAATCTGTTAAAAAATAAGCTTAAGAAATGAAGTCAGGCTACGTATAAAAATTTTGTTGATTTGCAGAAAATATGATTTACTACTAATTACAAATGGGACTTCCTTATTATCGCAAGCTATGACACTGAAATGTATACATATGTAAATATGTATATATATAAATAAACAAATATGATGACTATATATATGTAACAATTTTAAGAGCTTGTTCCATTTAAATAGCACTCACTAAGGACACTTTATTTGCAACAAAAGAAACTTTGCTGCTGAGAAAAAAATTTAGTTTAAGTAGGAACTAATTCAATGAATAATCGCTGTGGTTAAAATTTTCTTTAATGTATACTGTAATGGAAACATATGTTATCCTTTACTGTAATGTGTGATTCTGTATTGCTGCAAAATAACGTGCCCTTTAGGTGGGATCGCACCCCGCGTGTCGAAAGTCATAACAATGTTATCATTGTAATAGTTTAAAAATATTATAAAAACTTTGTAACATAATACAAAATCCCTTAGTAAAAATCTCAATATTTTTATATTTGCGTTATCTGGTGACTCTGAAAAGGCGAGGATGTATTCATTATAAATACAATAAGACTAATTACGTCATGAATTTTGGTCTAAAGTCATATATTTATGAGTTTGTGGCAAGGTGATGTATTTTACTAAAGCGAGATTACGATGCATTGAATTTAATATGTGCTTCAAAAACCTAATAAAATAAAAAACAAGTAATTATAACTCGACTCGTGATGCGCAGTAATAAGATTTTAACGTACTTTCCGAAGGAAGAAGTAGGTTTATGAGATCAACATCCTGTCTTGAGTGTGTGCCTGTGAGTGTCTCCAAAAACGTCGTGTACCTGTGGACCGAATTTCACCTAACTTGGTACACATGTAACCTGACTTTTGTGCCGTGTTCGTATTTACAAAATGGCAGACAAACACTTTTCGACCACTTGTGATATATAAGGAACCGTATTATAGCATTTCACCAAACCAATTCTCGTAAATAACGTAGTAAGGCGACGTAATATTTATGTGTTAGTTCATTCTGTGTGCTCAGTTTTAATATGGAGTCGATTTTTGTAATTTTATCAGTATACGACATCTGATAAAATATTGCTCTGAATTCTATCAAACTCGGTACGTATGTACCACATAATAAGCTGACTTTTCTTTTGTGTATTTCGTTCACACTGTGCTCGTATTTTAAAAACACGGTAACGTTTAAATTTTTAACGTAATATGACATATCGAAGAAAATATTCAGATCTACATCCAACTTCGTATTCATACATTACATACAAAGCTAAGTATACTTTTGGATATTTCGTTCTTCCTCTGTTCGTATTTTTAAAGAAGGCCATTTTAGGCTACCTGAGGAAACATTGTTTAGATAAATTTTACTATTGGAACCTATACTTTTTGTGGTAAGTTGACATGCCTTGTGTATTTTCAATTATTCCGTTTTCATATTTTCAAAACGGCTACTACTTTTTTATTTTTAGAATAATATGACACATCTTAGGAAAAGCTCTTCCAAATTGTGTCAAACTTGGCATTGGGTAAGTGTACTAATCATGAGGCCTTTTTTTTCTAAATGTGAATATTTTATACTTAAATTAACACAAATATAATATATCCACCATGAATGACTTCATAATATTTAATTTCATTCTTACAAAAAAATTTAACATTAGGGTACAAACTTTTAAGTTAACATACATAAATATACAAAGTTGCAGATTTTATGAATATTAAAAATGATTCTTAATATGAGACCCTCCCATATATGTGCAAAATCGCATGTTTATACACATTCAGTTCACTTCTTTAAGCCCTTATACTTTTTCACACACGTAGGAAATACAAAATATTAATCAGCTCCACAATCTTCATGAGCCCACCAATAGCATTTGAGACACTGCCTCCATTTTTCACCCTGTTTGTCTTCGGAGAAAAAATCCCACATAACAAACGTTCTGCATCATTGTCCTCACTCTCCGTTCCATCACTTCTATGCGAACTGTCATGAAGAGAAATATTTTCGTCAATTGGGTCATCAGAATCTTCATTTACAAATGGCTCAGGAATAGGGTGTGATTTTTTGAAGGTAGAAGACTTAGCATTTCTATTCTTCGTTCCTTCTACTTGTTTTTTTAGCACCAACTTCTTACACCCAACAACTTTCTTCTTCTTTCCACTACTTGCAGACAAACTTGTTTTGTATGGTGATTTTAGCGCTTCCACGCCTGCTTGAATTTGCACTTGAAGGAAATTCTGGTAGAAGTGAAATGTCTGCTGTTTGATCATGACTGCGTTGCTGAAACTGGGTTGAGGTGATGGTACTGAATTTTCTTGGGACTGGTTGTGTTCTTCTGTGCAAGTGAGTCTGTCTTGGCCACCTTCACTTTCAGGTTCTCCAGTTTTTTGATAATTTAATGATTCTGAAAACTAGCCGAATTCATATTTACGAAAAATATTTCGGTTAAATAGAAATAGTCCAGTTTTCTTGAAAGAGTTAACTGAAATTTCCATGGTTGCAGCTCTAGTGTATGCAGCACTAAAAAGTTTTGCCACTGAGAAATTACTAACTACTTTAGTTGTGTTTTGGCGTAAACAATCGTCTACTTCTTGAGCATAATATGTTTTAAGTAGAAACACGAAGCCTACATCTGGTGGCTGCATCTTATGAGATGAGTGTGGAGGTAAGTAGATGATAGAAATATGATTTTCCCATGCCTTTTCAAGAAGAGAAATGTTTCTTGTATGGGAGTTATGTCCATTCTAAACTATAATAACTGGATCTTCCTTCGACGGTTTAACGAATTTTAGGAAATTGTCATACCACATGGTGAAAATGTCTGTCTGTATCCACCTTGATGGATGACATACCGATATTGAACCTGTTGGGGCACCATGCATCAACTCATCTTTCATATTTTTTCTAAGCCAAAGTTTCCCACTACATACATACAAGCTAAAACTCTGATACGGCACCCTGACTCTGCTGACGTCTAACACCCAAAATTTTTCTTTTCCTTTAAGTTAATGACTTTGCTATGCTTTTGATGCACAACAGTTATACCAGTCTCATCTACACTAAAAATACGGTGAGGCTGGTGATTGTTTTCATTAAGTTCTATTCCATACAAATCGAAAAACTTCCAAACACTGTCTGGATTAAAACTCTTCACCCTTGCTAAGGAAATTCCCCGAGGACTTCGGACAGCTAACTGAGGGTGACGTCTTAATAGTCCCCTTAGCCACATCCTCCCTGCAGTTTTTGTTGTCCTCTGAGAATGGGTGCTTAATGCCATTTTTAATAACTAACGGAATTGCCAGATGCTTGATGTCTTTTCTCCTCAGTCCATAAAACGCGAATCCAAATCAACACATTAACGCACTAGCTCGGATTCAATTTTTTCTGTTAACACTGGTCGTCTTCCCAAACTAATTTTAATCAAAGATTCAGGAGTTTTATTTTGGTATTTTACGTACCATTCCAGGGTTACTTTTGGAACACCGACATATTTTGCTGCCCGCTTGTAGCCATTTCTCCGTCTCTTACACAGCGAACAGCTCGAACCATCATTTCAGCATCCCACTTCTTACGTTTTGGCGGTGTCATCTTCGACAAAATAATTGTAAGAGTTGTTAATTGTTAGAGCAATGAATGTGTTAATATAGTAAACTTGCGATTTTCCTGTTATAGGTCTGCTAATGGCTGATGTGAACAACAACGATTTACATTTTACACACCAAGGGATGTGGGTTGCAAGTTCGAATCTTAAAAAGTTATATATATTTGTGTTTCTCATTGTTTCTCAAAATTTGTGTATCAAATATTGGAATAGTGCCTAATTAATACAATGGCCAACACTTCCTTGATCCCATAGCCTCCAAAAGTGTAGTTGGTACCTATCCGTAAATACCATGTTATTAAAGAGGATTTAAGCAAAATTAACTGCATTGTAATTTTACTATTATGTAATTAGCTGGTTTTATTGTTGGAGTAATGTTTATTGTTACGCCTTAAACCTAAAGGTGGATTTACAATGATTCCTCGCATTCGTCCGGCTACCATCCATCAGTCAATCACGTGGCTTCCAGCCAATCAGGAGTCTGAAAGAATTTTATCTGTTTAGCCATCAAAAGCTCGCCAAGCTAAAACTTTTCACGGAAGGGCGGGAGAAACTGCAGCCTTATAATTTATCCTCGTTAAATCGGAGACTGTGGAATTCATATTCATTCTTCTGTGGTGTTTAGTTGATGGGCAAAAATATTTAAAAACTGCTTTTCCCGCATATACCCTCAAATTACACAGGATTGCCAACTTCCTTTACAGTACGACATTGTTCAAATCTTACACACTGTCGAATGTGTGCGTTGGCGACACTGTCTCAACGACGCACGTCTACTGGGTTATTGACTAGAAAACGGACGGACGGATTGCGGACGACAAATGGAAGACGGACGGATGCGACGGATCGTTGTAACATGCAAGTTCGCAAGCAGCATCCGCATGCTTGGCTGCCTTTATTAGCCATCTTTAAAGTATATCTTTTTTGCGTCTATAACAGAATTCTACAATGCATAGGCCCTACTTTAGTTCAGATACACTTATTTTAAACATTAAGAAAATGGCAATCAACTTCTCCCATTAAAACAACGAAGCAGCTTATAGGTCGTTCACGATAAAGTGAGCACTGCATAAAGTTTTCTTTCAGCAGTTTTGTAGCCATCTTTACTATTTTTAACATAAAAACTTCCATTTCACTAAAAACCAGTGTAAACATTTCAACACTCTCAAAAGTTAACACCTATTGGTCCAATGTAACGTAATTTTAATTAATTGCAAGTTCTGCTGAGTGCTCAGTTTATACTGAACAGCCTATATATGAGAACCAGGTTCCTTGTATGAGACCCTATCTCATATTAGGGAACTTAATAATTGTTGAAACGTAGCACATTGACAAGGTTAGAATGTTGGACTACCGATTTTTGTCACCAATACAAACGACGGTTTTTTAATATTTAATAAGTTAACATAAAATAAATAAATCTAAAAAACATACCTTTATAGCGATATTCAGATTCAAAGATGTCGCTGACAAAAACTCAGAAACGAGATTTCCATGCGTGAAGGGTATAGGTAGCAGCACTTCCTTGCGCAGATAACTTGCGGTCTCATATTAGGGCAGGATCTAATAATTGGTATACCCACCGTACATATGCTACATACTAAGCTGACTTGACTTTTGTGTATTTTGTTCATCGTATGATTATATGTTCATAATTTCGGCTATTTTTATATTTTTAGCACAGTATGATACCTTTAAGGAAATATTTTTCCGACTTTTATTAGTCTTGGTACTCATAAACTGCTTTGTAAGTTGACTTGTCTTAGTGTTTTTCGTTCACCCCGTATGCATGTTTTAATCGGCTGATATATTTTTATTTAGAATAATTTGTCTTATCTAAGGAAATATTGTGCCGATTTACATCAAACTGAATAACTTACACACATAAATTACTTAAGTAAGCTCATCTGGAATTTGTGTATATTTTCTCATCCTGTGTTCATATTTTGAAAACTGTCTATTTATCTGATTTCAACATAATGTGAAATACCTAATGACGTTTATTTCCGAATTTCGTAAAACTTGGCTCACATAATATGACTTATTAAGTAACTTGCCTGTTAAAATTTTGCTGATATGTTTTTATTAAATTGAGTCTGATTAAACATATTTTCGTTATACTATACATGTAAGGAACCAAATTTTTCAGAATTTCATTTAACTCAGTACTTGCACAGTACTTAGTAAGTTAATGTATGATTGTTCTGTATGTGCTGTATTCCTGTTATTTAACTGGTACAGTTCGAAAACTTTTATAAAACACGTGATATCTGAGTAACAATTTTTTTCATAATTTAATCTAACTCGGTACACGTATAGTTCAGAGTTAAGTAACACAACGTTTGTGTACCGTGTTCAAGCTGCGTTAACAGGTACACAGTGGCGGAATTTGAAAAAATAAAACAAATACACAGGATAAATTTAACTGAACCATTAAACCGTATTGAATTTAACTCCGTACGCACGTAGTGCCAAATACATAGACTTTAGTTTTCTGTGTTTTTGGTAGTACCATATTCATTTTTTAAAACTGTTTTCCTTAATTTTTTTTATTTTATCTGAAGCCTTTGGATTGTGTACACGTATATTACTAAGTATGATAACGTGAATATTAAGTTGTAGGTTATTTCATGTTTAGTAATACAAATCCTTCAATTTCTATCGTTTCATGACATGAACACATAGGCTAATTTTAAGAAGTGTATGTTAAGAACTGCAATACAGATAGAATGCCAATTTAATATTTATGAACTTTACTAACCAAAGTCATTATTGTTTGCAGGTCTACCATGCTAGATAATAGCACGAGAATAAACCAATTTATTATTATTTCGTATTCCTAGCTGCATATCCAGAAAGAAACATTCAATGAATGCAAAAAATTTTAAGAAGTTGAGCTTCTCTCACTGAAATTAATACAAACGAATCCGTTATCTGTCAATTTTTTATGAGTAAGCAATTTTTAGTTTTGAGATGTAAGTCAAGAATATAGAAATATTGTTGATAAACAAGTTGCGTTTTTATTACTTTATTCCTCGTTTATGAGTTATTTAAACTTATGTACCATAGTATGAGTGTAGTTTAAGTGTTTCTTGTATTGAGTGGTTAAATATCTAACAAACATTGGAAGTACAGTAGAGAAACACAAAATAAGAAAAACATGAGAAATCAAGTTGACGTCTAGAAATGTTTTATACATAGTTGTTAGATGTTTGGTGCGTTGTATAATGTACCACAAAAGCAGAAAGTTGTCACAAATATTTGTATAGTGTTTTGAGCCTTCTAGTGTTCTTCAAGTATGAAGCATAGGGAATGGTGTAAAAAAAAATTACCAGGTACAGACATGTAAGATTAAGTAGCGTATCTCCGTATTAGATAGGATAAACATAAATGATGGAAATTAATACCAAAAACGCGTACTTAAAAAAAAAGAGAAAGTGGTCGATTTGCAAGTTTAAGGCGGTATAACGGGAATGGTGGAGAACCGATTACAAAAAAAAAGTAATGATCATTAATATATAACACGTTAAGAGAAAATGAGGAATACGTAGCTTAAAGAATTGAATAAAATTATGTAAAAAATGTATCGGCTTGGAAATTATGTATGATAGAAAGTGGTAAAAGCGGAATAGCATGATATAATTGTGAATTAAGGGAGAACCTACCAATGGTTGGTAATTGTAAAATATGACAACGCAACCAAGTGATATATTCGTAGCCTGTAAGAGTGAAACGTTAAATGTTGTACAGGAAAGCCACGTGCATAGAACAACCGCATATACTTATTGTTAACCAGTCTATGTCTAGTTACTAATATATTTAGACAGAAATCGCAAGTACTTACAGAATCGTTCTTGCAGGTTTGATAACACAAAACCCAATGGTCAACCTAATTTTCGCGCGGTTGCGACGATTCACTGGCCAAACCAGATTTCACGGGTGGCGAATGATTACAAACTGCCTCCTATGGAAATTAGGAAGTGCGTAACAAGAAGATTATTTTAATATTATGCTGATTAGTAGGAGTAATGTTAAATTTACTTTAATGTATTTAACAGTTTCAGTGTAAATTGATAGACTTCTACTTTGAGAAAGAGGGACAGTCAGATATTTCAGTAATCATTTATGTCTGCAGGTATTCAAATTTCGTCATCAATCTGGGTTCCACCGTCATTAATTCCACTCAGCCGGGCGCTATCTCACAGATTGTCCGGCAGGTGATCGTCCATACGAACTATAATTCCACCACTGTTCTCAACGACATCGGTTTACTGAAACTGGCTTCTGCAGTTACACTCACAAGTAAGTTTCTACATACCCTCTTCCATTTTCAGTCCTGTTAGAGTCCATGTGGAAATAAGTTTAATTTTGGAATATTCTGACAAAAACACTACCAATACAAGATTCATGCCTGGTTATGTCATTTCGACAAAGCTTAATTTGAATACTTCTAATCAATCACATTTTATCATTCCTGTTATGAGACTATTTTTGTGGACATTTGTACATTTTTTTTTTTAATTTTTAGTTTCTCTACTTTAGCAGGTGAAGAAATGTATAATGTAATAACATGTGAATTAAAAATGCGTAAAATCATTATGCTCGGTGTTATTTTACTACACAATCTACCGATGTTTATTCGTATGTATGTTGGAATGTATGTATGTTCGCACGTATTATTAGATTTATATACTCCGACACCGTTTGACCAATCACCACAAAACTTGACTCGTATCTGTACTTTTTCATTGAGAATGTTTCCATGACATTAATTTATCTATTTTACTCTAACTCATCAACTCGCCAATAGATGGCGCTGCAGTCCATCAACTTCAATGCCGTTCAACCGATCGCCATAAAAACAGGTATACATTGTAGATATTTGAACACGGATAAAAGTTTCGCTTTCGCGATGTCCATTAATTACGTTAGATTTAGACCTTCAACTGTATTCACAGTATCTTGCCTAGCATTGCAAGACAAAGTGTGTGTTTGTGTGTGTCTATATATATATATATATATATATATATATATATATATATATATATATATATATAGTGTAGGTGATCTAGAATGGTGAGATCACATAGAGCACTGTGTAGATATTATATTATAGCTCTTTATTTACCGGTACATGTTACAGTATTTATTGGCAGGTGTTTTTAGTTAAATAAATCTAGTGTTACGAGTTTACCAATAAAAAGCTTGTAATTAGAATACACACATCTTAGAATTGTGCTTTTACTCTTCGAAATGATCAGCCCAAAGCGGCTCCCTGTATAGGCTGAGTGTGAGCATGTGACATAAAATTGATCGAGCTATGTGTGTAATACTGGCTGGCTGGACCCCTTAGTAACAGGAACATGACAGAAATTTGTGACACATGTACCATTGTGGGGTACTATGTAACCCCATAAATTAAGAATAATATATAAATAAATACATGTAGTGAACATTTTTGAAATATATATATATATATATATATATATATATATATATATGTATATATATATATATATACTAATAGTTGATAAATTTTTGCGCTAATTACATTTTGTAATAAGTTTTGATACTACCATGGTACTCAAGTCAAGTAATGCAGTATCATATCAAAACTAATGGCCAATCACTGCCGTGCAGTGATTTACTATAATTATATTCTTCCTATGAAACTTTAAGCGGTAACCATACATATTTAATTGTGGAAACTATTGATGTGTAGTTCAAATCCCAAAGCATATTTGTATAATGATGTTTTCCGAATCAGATTCTCAGTCTTAAAGGTGGTTTTCTTTATAGTCATCCAGAGGGGAGTCGAATAAAAATGTTTCAAAACGATTGCTGTTTCTAAACTTTAAGCGTCATATTTTATTTATTTGTTCATTTCATATATACCTATACAAATTAACCGTACGTGTTAAGTGTTTTTGTCAGGAAAGGAATAATCGTAACTACTTGAAACACATTTTAATCGTTGGTAAGGATGCTGCTGTAGGTAGTGTATTGAAAGTTTTTATCACGAGAAAACTTAGTGCGTATTAGCTTCGTAAATATACTGATTAAACCTATTAAATATGCAAATTAAAAACTGTGCGAATAAGGTAATGATTTTTCTCTTCCATTTCAATTTTAAAAAGGGGCACCGGTGATCGAGGTGTCAGACCTCTCACGATCCAGGTTCGAGCCTGGCGAGTTCGGTCCCGGAATTTTCGCATTTGGGAAACGTGGTGGACGTCGCCGTTGGCCGGCGTGTTTTCCCGGATATCTCCCGTTTCCCCCGCATCTCTTATGTCGTCACTGATCTACACTTATCTCACCCTCATCTCACCCATTCCTCGGGCCGGACAGGCCACAGGCATGTTTCGCTATTCGAGCAGCCGGCCACACGTTTACCCTTAAACTTCTCTCATACACAACGCGACCCAGCCCGAAGACGGGAACACGTAATGGATTTTCATGTTTAAATTTCACCATTTAAAACAAATTGTAACTTGTATTTAATACTGCGTTATAATTGTTTGCATGCCAAACAAAAACTGTCGGTTTCACTGAAATATTAAGACTCATTATAAACATTTTGCATAGCCTGGCTTTGAAAATATTTATCCAAATACAATGAAATCTATAAATTATCATTTATAATCGAATTCCACATGTTTAATTAATTTGATAGAGTTGATTAAGTGTACATATTTGAAGCTGCTAGTCGCTATTCATTCTTCTCATGTTGCAGATTACATCAACGTTGTCAGGCTGCCCAGACAAGCCGAGGCCAGCACAACCTTCGCTGGATCAGCAGCAGTAGTCAGCGGCTTCGGTAGAATAAATAGCGGTAGGTTCTCAAGTTGATGCATGGAATTGATGTTTCTCTGCTTGACCTATCTCATCACAGCTACAGCAAAGTAAAACGTTGTAACAAAATTCGCCGGAAAAATTTCTTAAAAGTTGTTTTTATGATGGGCGTGATTAAATATAAGTAAGAAGTAAAATATAATAATAATAACGTTTAAAATGATCGCAGGCCAAGCAGAAAATTATATTTTTGGTGTTGTTGATAGTTAAAATAATATGTATTATAAATTCCCAGATTATGGCAGTTTAAATACTTATTTTACACATAAATTTCCTCATAGCTATATAACACCCAACGGAACATATACTGCGCTACCAATTAATGGCTATTTTCGCAGAGTGAAATTATTCATTCTTGTAAGGAAATAATTCTAAAAAATTAACCAGTTCAAATTCCAAGATTTAAATATGGAGCCATGACAGGTTTTGGCTGTCCAGTATGTTAACGATAGTGAGATAAATAAACATTCTCTTGCCAGATATTAAAATTAAAAGTTACCTGATTACGCACTATGAATAATATTTTAATATTATGTCAAACAATACATTTCAATCATTACAACTCTTCTAGTGTAAGTTCTGTTTTTAATAACTGCACTACAAATGTTACTATTTATTTTAAGTAAACAATATAATTCATAATTTTCTGTGCACTATAATGTTAATTTTTACTTAAGATTCGCGCTTACGTTTTTTAGCAAGTCAGTTCAGTTTCGTTTAGATCTACTCTCAAATGCGTTTCAGGTATAATTGTGTATGCTAATATTGTTAATAGCATTCCTCTATATATAAATTACTTAATTGTTTATTTCCTGCAGTTATCGGAGACGGTAACATACTTAACTGTAATAAAATTTATTACTTTTCTCTGAGTAGATTTGGGAGTCTATATTTTCTGGAAATGTTAACGATATATTGGTTGTAACGTGAATAAATTGAATAGATTATCTTATAGAGACTGCTTCATTGTTTGCAATAGACTGATACATGTCCTCCATTAAAACGTTTCTAAGATAAAATTAAATTTATGTTGGAAAGATATGTTATCCAAACCGACAGACTAGTTTTTAAAAAAACTGCTTAAATGATTAAGATAAGAGAAATCATGTTAAACAGCTTTAATAGGCTACTCAAAATGAGCAAATGCTGAGTTTTGATTCCTCCCGACATATTTCCTCTTGATTATGATACTCACTCGTTTAATGTAGTTTTAAGTACACTACACACTCTAAAAGCTGTCATGTAACATGGAGAAACCCATAAAGAAGAAGCAGTGAAATTTAAATAATAAAAATCAAGGCTTACGTTGTTAGGTAGGTTGGGTAAGTGGGATTTACGTCTCGTCGACAGCGAGGGCATTAGAGACGAGACGGTAACTCAATTTAGTATAGTGACAGAAGCCTGGAGAGGAGTCCGCCATGGCCTTTGTTATGGATCCACCTCAGAAATCGTCTCGAGCGTTTTCGGGAAACCATAGATAACGGAAATCAGGAAAGCCGGAGCGGGGAATGGACCCGGATCCTCCCGATTGAGAGTCCAATGCGTTACCGTTACGTCACCTCACTCACGTTGTTTCATGTATCCACGGTATTGCAATCAATTTATACCCAGTTTTCGGTGCGGAAATTTAGATGATAGCACGACAATACTACGTGTAAAATGCTGGATTAGTAGTACCACATTTCACAATTTAACATTTTATCGTACAAACATTGATTTGAATAGTGGATATTATTGTAAGTCTTAATTTGGAAGGTAGCATGACAAGAAAAAAATTAAAGATTTACACCAGACCAATAATATATCGAGAATTATGTGACAAGTTGTAACTCATTATATTTAAGGCCATTGGTACCTATGCTAGTTTTTCTAGTAAAATTTTTTAAATTCGGAAAAGTAGCAGATGTTGCAGAACCGTCATATAGAACTGTTGGAAATAGTTTGTACACAAGTTTGTGTAATTTGGCTATTTACAGGGTCAATTAAATTTTCTTAAAGTCAATAACTTGCCAAAATTATAGAAATAATAATTGGTTTACATAATAAAAATTTTCAACATTTCTACTAAACGGTTTTGCGATGTCCGCCCCCGTTTAGAATTTAAAAAAATAATGCTTTCTGAAAAGCATAAATAAAAACTCTTGGTCATATGATTTAACATACACCATATGATTTCATAATATTGTAATGTGTAATCGATCTTTTGGGATGACGCACTTCCCGAACAAATATACATGTTACGTAAAATATTAGTACTGCTGGAACGGCCGGAACTAAAATGTTAAATTTAGACAGTGTATCGTCCAAGACTTTAGGTCAACTGATTTTACAGATATATGTAGGGCATATAAGAAGAATAAATTGCAAGCAAATACACATGTTCATATCACATTTGGAGAAATTTGTGACAAATATAAACCAAATTTAGATTTTGGCAAAATAATTAAAGTAAACAAACCTAAAATATTAGAACGAGCGAAATTTGTACAATAATTAAATTAATTAAAGTCATATATGTTAATATAGCCTACTTTGGTGTTTCTAGCTACTAAAACTTTCAGGAACCAGCAAAGACGTTTCATTGATATCATACAATTATTTATTCATGTAATATCATTTTCCATAAAGGATATACTGCAAAAATGCCGGACTCTTTTAATTTCGTATAACAAGGTTCAGTCGGACTTACTGTTTCTAACATATGAAAAAAAGTTTCATATTAAAAAAAGCTATCTTCTGAATCTGTCCGCTAACAACACTATCTTATCTTGAATATAAAATTTATAAAATCAAAATGCTGATATACTGTAAACAAATTGATTTCACACTAGTTAACTTAGTGTTTGTAATAACATATTGACAGACATCCCCACAGAGGACGCGTTTTACATCCCTGTAAGTTATAAATAATAAGTAATATGAAACTTATTTAAATAATTACTTATACTTATGTGTTAAACTAGTTTGCAGGCATAAGAAATTGACATTATTTCAGGGATTGATGTACCACCAAATGTCTGAAGAATAAGAAAATTGTTTAAGATCCCGAGAATGACAGAAGCTAGATTGAAGTTTAAATATTTCACACGCAGATGGGGGAAGAAAATTTTCACTTTTTTTGTAGTTTATAAAGTCTCGTGTTTGTGTGTACGATAAAAGTCTGAAGGAACCAAACGTCTCATAAAACGAGTCCTGAAGTTTTTTGCTAACCACTAAAGATATTCTGAAACAAGGTTTAAGACATATTTTCACATGGGGCATCACCACAGATTTCCCTTCAAATAACGAAATGACAAGTCTATTTAAATTTTGGACAATCAGCGTGCATCTCCCCTAAAATAAAGTGATGCATTGAAATTTAAAAACATTCTAGTTCCTATGGTCAGTTTAGTCACTTTATCAGACAATTACACTGTTTACGTTTTCAAGAGGAGTAAAAAGTCATCAAGTAATGTTCATTTATATTATTTCCGGCCAAAATAGAGTGAAGAAAAATTCACATTAATATTAGCAATTTCTATTTTCTAACATCTAAATATGTATACGAAAAAAAATTAACCCATAGCACAGTTATATAGAACTGAATCATTATGAAGCTACGTAAGAAATTGTTCTTTCCAGTATACTTAAGCTGACTACTATACAATTTAATTAGAGACGATGATATATCGCGAAAATGTTTTGCGTCAACATAAGCTTTAAAACGCTGTAGTTTCTTGTAATTTATATTATTGGGCGATGTACATCTGCCACAACGTAGCTGTCTGTAGACTCACTACAGGAATAAAATATTACAATAGCAAGATTCTTATTGGCTCAGTGCAATAGGGCGACAGCTCCACGTACAAAAGAAAACAAGCAATAATCTAATAAGCTGAATGTGTGTTGAAATCCAGAAAACATTCAAGATTTCCCGAAATAAACCAACATCTATAAATATTATTTTGGACAATATTGTGATACAGTTTATTTAACATGACTTCCATATCATTTGACACACTGGTTTAAGTAGTGATATTTACGAAACTGCGAAATACAATCTTGGTATAAAGTATTTGTGAAAAAGTTTGATTCTCCAATTTATTGACAAAAATTATTTCGCTGTACTTCTCAACATTTTCCACAATTTTTTCGTCAGTCTCCAGTTAGTTAGAATTTAAAAAAAAATAGGTTCTGAAAATAATTCTATTCTTCTGTATGTGTCTTAAAATATGAGACGGTTGTCAATATTCATTTTTTTTTTTAATTTGATTTCTTGTTTCGTGTTTGATAAAACGTTTTGGATGAGTGACTTTTTTATTTTAATAATTTGCATTATATTCCTTAGATACTAATTCTTACAATATTAATATTATTGTAATTATATTTCATGCACCGTATTATAACAAATTCTGGCTCTTTAACAATTGCAGCAGGAGAATTAAATTTCGTAATTTTTCATGAACTTAAGGAACATTTGTGGCAAATATTAAAACGCTAGCAGCTTAGATGGAATTAGAAGATCACTATTTACGATGACTGTGTTAATACCGGTACAGTTTACAGGCTTTGAAGAGTGAATTGCACTACTTATTTATTTTTTTTTTATCGAAATACTGTTCACCAAAACACAGAAATTCATGACTGAACGTTGTCTAAAAGTTTTGAAAGAAAAGTTAAAATCGCACAAGGAACCTCACAATCACGCATTGAAGAATTATTTAAATTTCTGCTATATTAATTAACCGTTAATTTCTTAGTGTTATCTACAAACATACAGTTTTAATAATTTCAGGAATATGTGAAATTTGTTTCATTTAAAAGTATCTTCGTAATGCAAGGTTTTCAGGGTAAATGACATTCAGGCGGTGGCATGTTGCGGTACACATACGAAAGGCACATAACGGTATGCAATTAAAAATAAAGGCTAGCAACGGTCAAAGGAGAAATATACGAGAACAAAAGCAATATATATAAAATTACACTTTGTGAGCCTTTCTAAATTAACATCACAATTTTGTGTAAACATAATTCACTTCTGTTAAGTATATCAACACTGCAATGCCCATTTGGTATCAGTTATGTAGATATTTCAAAGAAAATTAGACAGTGAAAATATTACAGAAGTCTCAATACGTCATCCGAAACGTACAAAAAAACACTTAAAAATAACAAAGTATGATATACTCTGGAAAAAATGAATGCTACTGTCAACAAGTCAGTTTAAACGTCCATTGGTTTATACGCGATTTTACTCATTTAAAACTTACTTACGGATTTTTGATATATTTGGCTACAAATATACAAGAAATATATGCAGAAAACACGTATTACATTTGCTTCATCTAAAATAAATGTTAATTTTGTTTGCAGAAAACAGTGAAGTTGCCAGTAATCTATTGTATGCAGACGTCACCATTATTACAAACACTGAATGTGCTAACACTTTCGGCACCTTCGTACAGGCAACAAACATTTGTAGTCGTGGTACGGACGAAAAAGGTCCTTGCACTGTAAGTAATAGTACTTATGTTATATATATTTAGAATATTAAAGCGTACAAAGCATATATTTGAGTTGAATCACACGTATTCAAATAGTAATATTTTAATCGGGTGACAATAGAGTGATGATATAACTCATATCATAGGTTCTATCATAGGCGTGGAAAAATAAATATAATATTTTGGATAAACCTTATTAAAGAACCTGTAAATTTAATATGTTGATTTTGAGATAGACACATCCATGCCGGGGCCATACCATGAATAAAAATAATAATTATTTTTTAAAAATTCTTGTAACAAGAATGCATGATAAAGAAAATAGTTGACGATTAAAAATGCCATTCTATATAACCTATTCAGAATTTTCCATATTAAGCATTCGCAGTCTCCTTATTGGCATTTAGAAAAATATGTTTACCGATAAGGTGCGATCTGTTTAGCAACTAATTTAATGTAACCGATAAGAAGTAAAATTGGTAAAATATATTTTACAATTTACCTAAATTAGTTTAAAAAAATTTTTTATTTAGTGATAAAATTATTTTGGATACCTGAAACTTCTACTGTTGCCGCTACTACACGCTGTTATATACTACTTAGTTGTTATGTAATTCGGTACCATTGACTGTGCTCTATATCTTATTATATAAAGAGTTTATGAATGACGAAACGACTTAATTAAAGCCAAAGCATTTACTCGCTAAAAGGAACAAATTCAAATAGTAAGTTAATAGAAAGATATTCTTAAGTAATTATTTTAAGTGATATTTACAGAAAAAAATGTTAGAAGATCATATATGCACAGAGGTCTTATGTTTTTGAGTAATGTAGTATGCCGCAAAAGTTAACGGAACTAAGTATGACATTCTGGTTCCGGTTACCTTTACGATCAAATCGTTTCGTTAAATTTTAACTTGAAACGTAAATTACTAAATTACATTTCGTACAATTTTGATGGATAATTATTATTAAATTTATCTCATAGACATTGTGGTTTCAATTACGTCATTTTATTAATAAAACACTATGTGACAGTGAGCTCTGAAAATAAAATAATTGTTTGTTACTGCGATACAGGGAGACAGTGGAGGCCCGCTGGTGGTCCGTGAGTCTGATGAACGCTACACCTTGGTCGGTATAGTGTCTTTCTCCACACTAGACTGCGCGGCCAGAGGCGAACCATCAGTTTACACTCGAGTCAGCAAGTATCTCACCTGGATTTCGTCCCAATCTGGCATCGCCATTGCATAGGAGCATCAACAACTATCTAGACCGCCTGGAACTTTTGGAGACTCAATATGAAATTCTTCAATGGAACCGAAGTTTGTGGAACATTGCATGTCCAAAATTCTATGTTGCGTAATTTTTATTTTTAATGTTACTTTGGAAAGACTAAATCTGCAGTTGAAAAAATTTTATTTATTGATACATTGAGTTTGTTAAAAAAAATCAACAACTATTATGTTTAATTTCAATTCTTTGGTTATATTACCAGCTGTTAATAAATGTAAGTTTTCTTTTCAAAACTAATACGAATAATGTTAACCGCAGCAATAAACGGAATAAAACTATAAATCGTGTGTTACTTTAAGATAAAATAAGTGAACATGTTAACAACAGCTTAAAAACTTGACATAGGAGAGAATATACATAGCTGTATAAGAAATCTGCCTACGCATACCTGGTACACATTTAAACGCCCGAGGTTCAGATATAAAAAGTTTTGAAGACGGCAAAGACAACGCTACTATTGTTCTACTGCTATTGAAACTCAACTAGTTTTCGTCGTCTCACTAAGGCTGTTTGCCTTCATGCATTGACGCATCGAATTTATAGTTAGTTAATTGACATCAAATATATTTTAAGACTTTTGGGTGGTTTGTTGTCTGAAAATTACGTTTAGATTTGTACAGGATGTTCCGGGAGTAGACGTCAATAAAGAGGCGGCTGATAGAGGGGCTCCAGACCTACCAAATAAACCAAACATGTATAATCCGATTCGCAACCGTTTAAAATCTATTAATTATTTAAGAAAATTTGGCTATACTCTACCCTGAGCTAAGCATTTACTGATGGTGAAAAAAGTAATTATCTATGTGCAACGAAATTTGTACACACCAAAGGTGATAAGTGTCATTACTTTCAAACACACATTTCCCGTCATTGAGAGTATAGCTTCGTGGGATGAAAAAATCGCATTCGTATAAGTGGTTTGGTTCTGAAAGATGCCAGTAGTATGCACGAGGTAAAAAAAGTTACCAATGGGTTACATAAATGATGACCCGCCATTGGAAAAACTGCCCCATTGTATGGCCAATTAATAAGTAAAAACCAGTATTTTAAATTAATAAACGTCGATGTAGTAAATGTGAAAACACAACGTAATGCAGAAGATTCACACAATGTAAAATCAGTTATAAGTTTGATATTAGTATGTGAGTAAATAATTAAACATACCTTTGTTGAAATAAAACTGTTATACAATGTTTGAAATTATTAAAACGTCATTTGAGTGTAATGTGTTTCCATTTGTTTAAGATAAATTAATTACATCACCAGACACCATTACTTATTTCTTTGTTCATATTCATAGCTGCCTAGAGATTAGCGCGCTTGCCTCCCATCATAGCGAACTAGGTGCAATTCCTGAATAACCTCACAGGCAGATTTCCTGCATGTGGGAATTGTGGCTAATACATGTAGAAGGGTTTGGGGGATGTTCTTTTCCTGTATGCCAGTTTTCAGTTCCACTACCACTCCATGCTCACATTATTCACCATAATGTGGGGTGAATGTGAGGGTATTACGGCCTTTTAACAACGAAGTATTAAGAACCGATGAGGATGGCATGAGGTAAAGGACAACACATCAAACATGCCCTGGCCCAGATACGAACCGGGGATCCCTCGCACCACATACCGACGCTTTGCCGACTTCGCTACGGGGCTGACATCTTCATCGGCTTATAAGGCATCACTGTCAAGAGCTGCACAAATCGTTCCATTACATTAGTTTCGTTTCTTTCGGATCAACATCATTCATTGTTTCTCGACTAGAAAAGACGTGTTTGTTAGGTTGTAATATGATCTGCTGCAATACATGTTGGTGTTTGTACACACCTGTACACACTAGATGTACCGCATATTAGCAGATAGTCAGTATGAAAATATGTGGAACTGTTAAATAAATGCAGAAAATCTGCCTGTGTGGCTATTCAGGAATTACACCCAGTTGGCAATGATGGGAGGCGAGCGCACTTGCCTCTAAATAACCTCGGCCGCTGTGAATATGAAAAACCAACAACGCAAGGGTGTCTGGTGATGTAATTCGTATTATCTTAACTTTCCATTTTGATGTCAATTTTGTTTTTTGAAATAACTGTCTATTACTTATTTTTTTATTGATAACATTTTATTTTATCCTCACAAATTAAACACAGTACATTCAAAATTCATTTTAATAATTTCAAACATTGAGTAATATTTTTATTTCAATAAAGTTACATTTCATTACTAACTCGCATACTAAGTTCAACCTTATAGCTGATTTTACATCTTTTCACATATACTGCATCGACGCGTTTGTTAATTTAAAATACTGATTTTTACTAATTAATAGGCAATATTATTTGCAGTTTTTCCAATGACGGGTGATAATTTATGTGCCCCATTGATATTTTTTTACCTCGTGCAAACTATGGGTATTTTTCATAATCAAACACAACTTATGTGAAAGTGATTTTTTTACCCCACGAAACTGTACTCTCAGTGATGTGAAATGTATTTATATATGTGATGACACTAATCAGCTTTGATGTGTACAAATTTTGTTGCACATGGACCATTATTTTTTTCACCATCAGTAAATCCTTAGCTCAGGGTGGAGTACAGCCAAATTATCTTAAATATTGCATAACTTTTAGACGGTTGCCAATCGAATTATACAAGTTTGGTTTATTTGGTAGGTCATGGCTCCTCTATCACCCGCTTCTTTACTGACGTCTACTCCTGGAATATCCTGTATAACTTCATAACATTGTTTTAGTTATATTAGAGGTCCTCGAAAACAGGGATTATAACACACATAACGGTTTTGTAGTAGCCGACAATAATTTCGTAGGTACGTGCACTGGCAACACGCATCCAAGTTTCACACAAAAAGATCTTACTTACAACCTCTTAGAATAACAATATTTACAACTGTAGGTAGTCGGGCTTTTTGAGATTTCTCAGAAGACTGACTTACAAATCAAGCAAATTTTGATGTTTAATCTAAAAGTATTGTTCTAACTTTAAATTATTACAATATATGTTAGAATATTATGTATAAATTATTCAGGAATATTATTGATTATATATCCCCTGAAATATGTTCCACCTAGTAATTTAGCAAATAGTAGAAACTGAAATCTTAACAAACTGCCGTACTATCAAAAATGGACGTAATTGACGTATCGTTCTCTGAGCCAATGGGTTTAACATTTATGAAAATCTTACAAAATTTTCTCAACATATATTTCAAGTTGCGATAATCTCTAAAGATCCATTCAAAAATATTTTTTTCTGTAAAATCGAAGTAATAGAAATCACAAACAATTTATTTTATAATAGTAAAATTTACAAACATTCGCATGATCCTGTCTTAACAACTTTTGACTAACTCTGATTAAGATTTACCCCATTAGCGCCTTACACTCTTGACCTTATCGTTTCTATGTACGTCAATCCGAGATGAAATTTTTCCTCTATTGCATCTCGAGGCTGAAGTTTTGTGTAAGGTCGAGGGAGCTATGTTGCAGTCAAACATCTCGGCATGCTAGTGAAATTGTTGTTGTTGATTTTTATAATGTATGTTGTAACAATAATTCCTGTGGTTACTGGAGATGACGATCACGTTTAATGTTAGTTGGGTTTTAATATATCTCATATATGGCCACGCACTGCTTTCACGATAATTAATTTTTCTTTTTTTTAATTTTATCTTTGAACGATTCCTGAAATGGGTTCGTGTTATAAGTAGAACAATTTTTTTGGGCATGCGCAACTGCGGGCGAATGTTGCCATACTGCAGAATACCCCATATATAAAATAAACAAAGGAAGAAAAGCCGGTAAGCTGTAGTCAACATACATAAAACATACAGATTATTTCTTAAGAGAATCTAGTCATATCCAAGAATACGACACAAGGATAAATACAGAATCAATATAACACAAATCAATTCCCAAGTGGAACATATTTGACTGGAGAAATACGACAAAAAAAAAGACAGACGAAAAAAATTAAAACAAACGAAAAAAAAGGTGTGTGTGTGTGAAAAAGGCACAAAATGGGTGCACAACGACAACACAAATAACGAGAGACACGAATGGAACTAAACATAGACAAGACACAGGCGAAAAATTTGTACGCTTCTCAAGATGACGTCTTGATGTAAAGTACGTGTTTTCTGACAGTCACATAAGAGTATTAAAGAAAACCCACGAACTTTTGCAATATAGTTATTTTAAGTTCAGTGCTGTTGGTCAGCAGATTGTATAGAAAATCTCTAATTCCCATATTCCTTTACTCAGGGGTTGACATTTCATGTCATCCTCACCAGAGATCAACCTTTGTTTTAACCTTCCTTCTAAACTGTGCCACTTAAGTTGTTCCCTGATGACATAGCACACGCTCAAGTTACGACAAGTAGGCCTACGTTAATCGTACAGGCCAAGTAGTGCTACTTTATTGAAAAATAATTATAAAACGTAAGTTATTGTAGCCTGATATATTCTATTTTGAGTATAGCAAAACATATGCAATTGGTTTTTTTACTTACACTTCCAAGCTTACATTCTGATGTACTGTAATTCGTATGAAATGAGTTTTCATTGATTACAAGCGGTTTTGTTTTGATTCCCGCGGTTCAGCAGTTTGAAAAAATTAAATCTACGAGAAACCACTGGTAAATAGAGAATATAAATGATTTTTACTTATAGCGTAAGTTGCGATTATGCACATTTATTTTATAAGAACAAAATAAACCATCTAGGTCTTAAATGCTCACTCACTTCATCGTGAACGACCTAAACAATAATATGCAAAAGTACAACAGTGTCAGCTGCTGTATATCTTCTAATATGCTTGAATTTAAAGTCCGAGCCAGTGCCTTACCATTGTGATGGCGAACATTCGTACCAGCTCTTCCAATACGTGTAACTTGAAATATCATTTTAAAAACGCGTTTTGGTGTATCAGTGTAGTTGTTACTTTACTGCACCCATCACGTGAGCGGCTACTTGTAAAACGACCCCACCGTCCATAAGAATACTTACCTGAAGAATTTCTTTGCGCCTTATTAGTAGTCTAATATTTTTTAAATTTATAAAAATATTTTCTGATTTATATTTACTCATAGAAAAATATGTATAGCCTAATTGTTAATGGTATTCTTTTTGTAAGAATTAACAAACACGCAATTTTATAATTCTCACACAAAAAATAACTTAATGGGTATCTAAATGGTATTTCATATGACACTCGGGGAATTTATTTTATGTTTTATAGTTGGTGACTCGCAGGGAAACAATAACTTAAAAAAAAGCATGAATTTTTCAAATATGTTATTTAATACGTCTTAAGTACGTCGTGACATATATTTTTCTTTGTCATGAACTACGTTCAGATGATTTTTATCACGAGAAATTTCCCAAATGTTAAAATGTTCTATGTCTACATGAAATAACGCTAGCACTTTATATCTTATAGGTATAAAGGGCGGTATATTGCGAAAATGTTTTGTACCAACATACCCTTGGAAACGTTGTAGTTAATTACAACACATACTATTGGGTGATGTACGTCTTACACGACGTAGCTGTCTGCAGACAAATAACATATATAAAATATTACAATAGCGGGATTGTTATTCGCTCAGTCAAATAGGGCAACACAACACCCCCGCGTACAAGCCAGTAATCTTCTGGTAATCTGAACTTGCGTTGAATCCTAGCAAACAATCAAGTTTTCCCGCGATAAACCATCATCTCCAATTGTGCGTAAACATGATATTTTACCTAAAAAAAATTCGTCAGATTTTAAGAGTACCCAAAATGAATGCAAAAAAAAATAGTTTTTGTAGTAAACAACTTGTGTACACCTATTGTACGACATCGTTCAAATACGGACAACAGTTAAATGCATCTCACAACCGAAATTTCAGGATAATACAGTTTTGGTTGCACTTTATAACCTCCTCAGGTAATATACTCGCAGTGTGTGTGTGTTGTGTTGTTTCATGCCTGTAACTTGAAATATCATTTAAAAAACGCGATTTGGTGTATCAATGTAGTTGTTCGAAGAAAAACATAGCCCACTTTATATTTTACTACCCTAGGACAACCGGACTATTCTCTACAATGAACTTAGAAATTAAATTTTTTTACCGTAAGCAAATTTGTAATCATTTTTGAATATACAAAAACAGAACGTTTGGCAGTAATGACTTGAAATTAATAATATGCATCGTCATTTGGACTTGGCATCAGTCATAATACTAAATTATTTAATTTTTCGCTCTTATGTAGATAATTCTGAGAGGAAAAATGTGAAATTTGTTACTGTAATATCAATTATCTTTACCTTGCGCTACAATAAAAGCACCGCAGTTGAACATTCAACCTAGCTTTAAGCAGTAGTCAGTGGAGCATTTTTTTTTTTATATTCATAATTTTCTCGTCTGATTACGGCTTAAATGTACGTTAAAAGTTCAACTGCTATGCTTTTTTTGTAGCTCAAGGTAAATAGAATTGATAATATAGTAACAAATGTCACATTTTTCTTCTCATAATTTAGGAAGAGCGAAAATTTAATTAAATTAAATATGGCGACTGATGCTGAGCCTTAACT
>PNEQ01044293.1:24663-39910 GCA_003012365.1 Medauroidea extradentata | reverse complement strand
ATATGTCCAATGAAATATTTTTATGACCAACTAAATATTTGGTACTGCTAACAAAATTCAGCTATTTGCCTCAAACAAATCGAGGGAACAAAATAATTTGGTACAAGCAAACAAATATTTCGTTGCCCCTCTGTAAACAAATGATTTGGTTGATTGAAACAAATTTTGTTTGCATCAACAAAATTTTTTTCTCAGTGTGTTGTGTGTGTATCACGTTGAGTAAAGTACACACTGCTTATTTTTGTTTTCCTGTTATCTTTAGTATTCTTTAACAGACATCTACATCGCAATGCAGTGTGTCCAAAAACTGTATCCAGTCATGAACTCCCATTGCACAACGCTTGCAAAGATCTTACAATCTTACATGCACACTCTGTGACGTATGATGCTACACTGACCAACGTACAATCGAGCCACACCTTCAGCTTGGCTGCCAAAAGCACCGGTCTGTCGCCGTTGTAATGTTACAAGCGACATGGAGCAATGGAAACACACTCATGAGGAACCGGGCTTTGTTTTCCGGCTACGCCCATCCTAATTTCGGTTTTCTAGGGTTTATAGAAATATTTCAAGGCGAACTTTCCCATACCCTTGACGTATCTCTGGCTATCCGCGAAACAGTTCGAGGGAATTTCCGTACGTTACGTAGTTACAAAAGGGACATGGTTGCGAAACTGGTAAAACGCACGTTGTGTCTGGAAATACGTGACTGATATTGTTGACTGACCAGTGGCAGCTCGAGGGTTGTTGCCAGGGAGGGCACAAGTTGCCGTGAACTATACACTCGTGTGAACGCGCAGACGTATACCAATTACAATGACGTATCTACTGACTACTTATTGTTAGAGATTATGATATATCGCGAAAATGTTTTGTGCCAAGATACCCTTGAAAACACTGTAGTTTTTACATGTATGACTGGGTGATACACGTCTGACACAACGTAGTTCTCTGCAGACCAATAGCTGGCATCAAATAATACGATATCTGTGTTCTTATTGGCTCAGTCAAATAGGACAACAGCTTCACGTGCAAGGTAAAGCCAGTAATTCTCTGGTAAGCTTACTGTGTGTTGAAATCCAGCAAACAGTCAAATTTTCCCGCGATAAACCATCATCTCTACTTATTGTGTTGTGAGCAGTCAGTAGTAAGCGGCACCTACATACCAGCGTCTCAGTGGCTGTAGCGTCAACTAGCGTGCAACACTGTACAGTTCTCTGCAACTTGTGTCCTCCCTTACAACTACCATAGAGCCGCCACTGAGACTGATTAAGGTCACATGGTGATTTTGTTAAGGAAATGTGCCAGTTGTAACAACACTGTCTGAGGCACAGACTAGATAGTAATACAGACGTGAAATGACGAGGCGGCTAGTTTGAGGCGAACTTCGCCGCTTATTGGCTACCCGAGATTGTTGATACCAGCCCCGTGTATGTTTGGTTCCTGTATGTCACTGCAGGTTTCCTATTGACCTGGCTGCCGAATAGTAAGCAGCCGCCTTACGCTGATTGGCAGTAGGTATTTCCGCCATGTTGCTGGCCAGGAAAGCCATTTTGTTGGCGCGTGTGACTGAGTTCGCTGTTCTACCAGCTATTACACTTCTGTATTCCTAAATATTCTGGGTCTGAGGCAGACTGAGTGTAAGAGAGTAGTAGCAGGCTGGCCAGTGAGCGCAGCTGACACATGGCCACTAGCCAGAAATACATAGGCCCGCCCACTACTTCCAGGATGTGCTGTGCCACTATATAGGGCCAGTTAGCTATCCTCATCAATTCACACGGCACTCTCTCTCTCCCTCCACGCTGTTCACAAAGAACCTACCATCGCTTCAAATATGTTGTTGCGAAATGTGATTATTACTTTTTTTGACGAAAAGGGCATCATTATAGATGATAGTTAGAGGTACATCAATTTAGCGGATTCATCTGGCAGTAGCCTAAGACTGCTCAGTCATGTACACGGTCTGGATACAGTCAATTATTCATTGGCTTACAACATTACAAGCGATAGCTCTATGCATCATTTCCTTATTTACCACTGGCTCACAGTAGTCAAACGCGTTTCGTGACAGCCGCCAGCTAATCGCACACGTGATGATGAAGTATAAATATTTGGCGTTCAACCTGACCTGGAATGTATTTGCGAAATTGACGTACCTCTAATGAAAGTTTATCACAAGAAAATTTGACTGTTTGCTGGTTTTCAACGACGTTCAGCTTATGAAAGTATTACTGGCTTTCTCTTGTACGTAGAGATGTTACCCTACTTGACTGACGCAATAATAATCCCAGTATTGTAGTATGTGATGCATATGATTGGTCTGCAGACAGCTACATTGTGTCAGACGTAAATCACCCAGTAATACAGGTCACAAGAAATTACAGTGTTTTCAGGGTATGTGGATACGATATGTAGGGCCCGGTAGTTTTCGCGAAAAGATTTTTGCATCACTTTGTTTCAGTGCCTTACGTGCGCACCTGCATTTCTGCTTTGTGGTCAGTGATTGGATGCCGCAACATACGTCTGGAGGTTAAACCAGCAAATCACTGACGTGATGTGTGGCAGTTGACCGTGTACTGATTGGCACAGTCAAATAAATAACAACTCTGCACAAAAATACTATGTCAACAGTCATGAAGTTGAGCTGCAGGTGTGCACGTAAGACACTGAAACAAAGTGGGACAAAAATCTTTTAGCGAAAACTACCGGGGCCCTAACGATATGCCATCATCTCTAAGCATCATACAGTTGTAAGTTGGCCATCTCAGTGGACATATTTTACACATTCGAAACCTAGAAATGTGGAAGCAGTACGGACGACACAACACGCACATCGCACCTCACCCTAGCCTCTAGGCGCAAGTGTGCAGTCTTCTAGTCTTCTCACCTACAAGTCCCCTCTATGAGACATTCAGTGGTGACGTAATATTGCAGTGAAAGGTGTATTGTACACGCCTATAAGTAGAGACAGGACAATTTCGCGAATTCAATGACCTGCAGGATAGAACCCATTGTACTATGTATGCTCAAACCCCGACTATGTGTCTACTAGCTGCTACTCAGTGGAATAGCAGATAATTAGAGATGAGGGTATATCGCGAAAGTGTTTTGTGCCAACATATCCTTGAAAACGCTGTAGATAATTGCAACACATAAGATTGGCTGATGAATGTCTGACACAGCGTAGTTGTCAGCCGACCAGTAACTGGCATTACATATTATAATTGCAGGACTCTTGTTGGCTCAGTCAAATAGGGTAACAGCTCCACGTACAAGCTAAATCCAGTAATATTCTGGTAAGCTGAACATATGTTGAAACCCAGCAAACTGTCAAGTTTTCCCGTGATAAACCATCATCTCTACAGATAATGAACGTATATAAGGGGCTCGAGTATGCATAGTACAATGGGTTCTAGTCTACGTGTTATTGAATTCGCGATATTTTTCAGTCCCTACCTATAAGGCAACTTGGGGAAAAATGCTACATTTGAGAAATTCAAAGCCATATTATTTGAATGAATGTGTAAAAAAATTAATGGACATTTGTGGAATTAGTGAATATTCACTAACATTCCAGTGGTTTCCTTAGATTCTGGATGGAAAAAATTTGAACAAAATGAATTAGTATAAACCAGTGGTAAATCAGTGAATTTTCAATCATTTAGATTTATGATCTAAATGGTGTAAACACTCCAAAACTGAGTTAGTAAATATTCGCTGATTCCCCAGTGGTTTTCCACTAATTCAATTATTTTTAACTGCCACGTCCAGGATGTGTAAAAACCACTGGAACATTAATAAATATTCAGTAATTCCAATTTATATACAGGAAAAAAAAACATATTCGAACAATTATTCTTGGGGCAGGGGTGCCACATTGAAGACAGTGGCCTCCTACGAACAGCCTTTTAGCATTGCGTAGAGATGATAATACATTACATACGTCGTTCAGCAGCACCCTCAGCGCTTCACACACACACAATCTCAGCTATCTAGGGAGCCACTTTACGGCGGTCCAAATCGGAACAATTCCAATTTTTTTTTTGTTGGTGCGAAATAATGTTACTATGGTAGAAGCTACAAGTGACTGGATTATCCTCTGTAAAATATTTAGCTTCAATAATATTTCCATACTTACATGTCAATATTTGTATGTTACGGCAGCATACACCCAACTAAAACTAACGAACTTAACGAAATAAAATTAATTTACAATGAAGTCAAATGTCACGAGCTATTCGTCAGAGGGTAGAAACACAAAATAACTTACGTTTGTTTTAACAGAAGTATGCAAAAAATATTATTTTGCACACTAACTTCAAACAAAAAAAACGAGATATTTAAATTTAGTATTACTTAACGTACAATAAACTATTAACAATTCAAGTGTGAGTAATCCACAATGTCATATTTGTACGAAATAGGGTTAATTTTGCAGACGTTTAAGAGTGCGTGGTAGATAAATAAACGCTCAAAACATCAATTGATTTCTACGCTTTTTTCGAAGCCAATATGGATAAAATATTCAATGACAATCCTAGGTCATGTTATTTACCGACTTTGTGAGTAAATATTTATTCACAATTACTAATTTGTTACGCGCGATCTTTTGCGCCGCAGTTAAAAGCACGAGGTTCCGACGTCAAATATTGTACCTCAGAATTTCGTAACACTGGAAACAATTTGGTTTAAAACTTGGCTAAAACTATTGTCTAGGATTGCTATTGTTTAATTTTCGCAAATTGGCTTCAAGAAACCTACAGTTATAGATTAATGCTTTTAGCGTTGAATTATGTACCACGCCCTCTTAAATGACATTAAACACTGATTGAACTAATGTTTACCAACATCAAGAGTGCGAGATGTTAGAGAAAACCAACTTCGGTGCCCGGTCATATTCTGTAAAATCTTTCTACTTAATTAGTTAACAGTACGATTTCAGTAGAATCACAAACAATCTTCGAGATACTTACAAGAAACTGTCCGTAGTCGTTAATGAACTGTTTCTAATATACTGAAAGATTGTAGGTTATAGATATATCTGAACAACGTCTCGTATGCTAAATGTTACAATAACTGCTTCCAGTGTTATTTTTCTACGAAGTTACTGATAAAACATTCCTCAGGGTACAACTGACAGTTGAGAGTGTACTCGCATAGTGCGACATCCGTCAGGACTGTTACGACAGCTTGCAGTAGTCGCTGTCTGTTGAAGACTTGTGCATACATAACAACTACCTCCGGCCTGGTCGGACCCCACGCACTGTCGGCCAAGACACACGCGTCATTACGTCATTAAGCTTGACATCCACGCTGCAGTTCCCCTCGCGACACGTGTCTACACGCCATCAATATACAGGCTGTTCAAAAATTCAATGCCCAAATTGATAGGAACGATAAAGAAGACAAATACAAATATATTTCGCCAGATAACCATGTGTCAGAAACAAATAATTTAGGAGTAATGGGTATTCAGGAGTATCGGATGTGATTCAGAAGACATCAATGGTAATTGTTTACGGTACTTTATTTATTGAGCAATGTCACCACAAACATTCAAAATTAGCAGCGTTGAGGGCGCGGTCTACGGTCTACCGCAATTTTCATCGCCATTATTTTATGTTTTATTTGTACCACGTATTTTTTTTTATTTTAGACACAAAATGTGACTAAATTTGGCTCTTACAAATTTTTTTTATCTCTCATAGTTTTCGCGTAATGTCTTATTAAAGTCAAAATTTGCATGTTTCCGTTTTAAGGACTACACTAAAACCAACTGATATACCGAACTGAAAAAATTCACAGTGGAAAAAGACGTCGCAGGCTACAATTTCATGCACATAAAAATAAAGAATGAAAAAAAATTGTATTTAAATAACAATGCCGAAATTTTGAATAAAAATGCAAAAAAAAAATCAATATTTTTTAAATATAAAAATATTTTAATTTGTGGTTTAACATAACTGAATTTGTAGCCAACAACATCGCTATTCACTATGAATTTTTTTCAGTTCGGTACGTGAGTTGGTTTTAGTGTGAAAATTTTGGCTTTAACGAACCATTACGTAAAAACTATGCGAGATAAATAATATTTATAAGAGTAAAAATTTATCGCATTTTGTGTCTAAAATAAGGAAAAAAATAACTGGTAGAAATATAAAAATAAAAACATGGCGATGAAAATTGCAGGGTACCGCGCCCTTAACCTCCGTGAATAGCGGGTATCGATGTTGCAGGCTGTCCCGTGTTCGCTTATGCGTGGGCTGTGCCGTGTGTGTTTGTGCCCGCTACACCCATCTACCGCCGCCTCCGAGTCGACTGGGGCAAAATACACATCGATGTTAATGTATAGGTCGTTCGAGATAAAGTGAGCACTAAATATTTAACCTTTGAAAAATATCACTAGCTGTTACTGCATTTAATTCTGCATTAACTCTAGTTGCGTTACTGCTTGTATGGTTGGCAGCAAAAATACGGAAAATAGTTCCATGTATTTTACTATTTTAATACAGTAATACAGAATCAAAAACAAATGAACGCGACATAAATGTATTTCATATAATAAATAAACTTTGTTTTATCAAACAGTATCGATTCATACTGTATTCGTAATTTATCTTACACGCGCAAGCATCAAGTGACACGTCCATAGAGGTCAGACATTTCCCGTTGTTAGCTGTTACGTGCGGAAAGATACGAATTGACCGAAAGTAGAACTTCAGCAGGGCTTTTTCTAGTGCTCATTTTATTCAGAACCACCTATAGTCCCACAGTGAGAAGTGTAATGGTATGAGGTGCAGGAAACTTGTGTGCAGCACCAGCCAGCCTGCACGACTGTTGCAATAACAACACAGTTGCAGTATCAACATGGAGTGCTCTGCACTAAAGTTAATGGTGATCGCTTTGAACATTTATTGTAATATTGATTTTAAAAAAGTACTGTAAACAATTACCATGGTGTTTTCTCAATCACACCCGATACCCCTGAATACTCATTACTAGGGACAGGAAATTTCGCGAAAATATTTTTGTATCACTTTGTTTCAGTGCACTTGCATCTCTGCTTTGTGGTCAGCGATTGGATACCGTAACACCCGGCGTCTTGAGGTTAATCCCGCAAATCACACACATCATGTGTGGCAGTTATTCATGGACTGATTGGCACAGTCAAATGAATAACGACTCTGCTCAAAAACACTCTGTCAATAATCATGAAGTTGAGCTGCAGGTGTGCACGTACGGCACTGAAACTAAGTGAGGCAGACATATTTTCACCAAAAATTCCCGTTCTCCGGAAGTATTTGTTTCCGACACGCGGTTATCTGGCGAAATATATTTGTATTTGTCTCCTTCATCTTCCCTATCAATTTGGGAATTACATTTTCGAACAGCCTGTATACTCTGTTTCACTCAACTTATGTACGCACTTACGTCTTGTACATTATTGATGCTAAAGTCAGTCGATACGTCTGGTCCCACAACCAACCTGACGCGCTTTTCTGCGTACGTTAAATACGAGGGGGAAATGTGTTAAATGGTTTATATTTAAGAGGAGTCCAGGAATGGCGCATGGACGGCGTTGCAGCGTGCCACGCGTATTAATTGTTTTACGCGAAACCGGTTACTTGTATTGCCCTCTATACTAAACTTACAAGGGAGGGAGGGTGTTACGACATCCATTAAGGGCGTTCAAGTGGGGAAAAATTCATAATTTTATATTTGTATGAAATAGTGTTAGTTTTGTAGACATTACTTAAGGGTATATTAACCTCTAACGAAAAAAAATTAGCTCAGCCAGTTTTCCCGTAATATCACTTCAAAGTCAAAATTTGCATATTTTTACTTCATACAAAACTTGAAAACCTGTAAATATAATGAAATGGAAAAAAATCTTATCAAAACTACACGTCACCATCTACGGCTTGAAGCATATACAAACCCATTATAAAATATTTTTGTGTTTAAAATAAATTTCTAAAAGTACCAAAAAATTTTTAAATTTTGGAATTTTTATTTAACATAAACATTTTTCCTAACGGGTTTTATATGCTACAAGCCATAGGCAGTAACAGGTACTTTTGATGTGATTTTTTTCCATTTCATTATGTTACTGGTTTTCAAGTTTTGTATGAAGTAAAAATACGCAAATTTTGACTTTGAAGTGCCATTACGGGAAAACTAGATGAGCTAATTTTTTTTCCGTTAGAAGTATGTGTACTCTCAACTAATGTGTAAAAAACTAACACTATTTCATACAAATATAAAATTGTGTTTTTCCCCCACTTGAACAACCTTAAGCTAAACTGTGAAGTACGCACACTGAAAGAAAAATATTGTTGTAGGTACCATACTTTTGTTAAAATAGGGACAACATTCCAGTTTGTTTGTCGTTACTATCCGCACTGTTCCTATAACAATCTGTTCTGTACTAGTAACAACATTATCTGTAAAAGAAATACAGAACAGATTGTCACTTATACAGAACAGATTGTTATGGGAGCAATGCAGATAGTAACGACAAACAAACTGGAATGTTGTCCCTATTTTAACAAAAGTATGGTACCTACAACAATACTTTTCTTTCAGTGTTGTTGAGATGTGAGGGAAATCACTAAGAAATCGGAACTGTATTTTTGTAATCGGCATAAGACAATCCTGTTATCTATAAATAAATATTATGCAGCGAATAAAGTATTACCTCTTTCAGTACGAGTTTATGAACATTCAAGGGCATATGTTTGGTGTTTGCATGTCTTCAAACAACCTGGAGTGATTTCACGAAACCGAAATCAGGACGGCTAAACGGTAATTCCTGATCCTGCCGTATGCGAGATGAGTGTTACACCTAAAGGCCGATGATTTTTGGTGCAAAGATATCTGTCCCGCTTTGTTTCAATGCCTCAAGTACACATATGCAGCTCTGCTTCACAATTATTGCCAGCTCGTCTTTGTTCCAAGTCGTCTCTCATCTGACTTTGCCAATCATAGTAAAGTTATTACGTGGCTAAACGTCTGTTATTTGTAGGTAGAACCTCAAGACACGTGAAGCTTAAAACAATCACTGACCTTGAAGCACAGCTGCAGATGTGCAAGTAAACCAATGAAACAAAGTGCGGCAGATATATTTTCACCAAAAATCATCAGCTCTAGATAAACCATTATACTTCACCGACTCTTTAATTTCAAAGGGTTCCTGTGTATGCTGTTTTTGCTAGTTTAATTTTTTAGATATTGAAATTGAGAAAATATCGCAAAACCGCTACACAGAAATGATTAAAACTGTATGTACTACGTAACCTTATTTTACCGAAATGTAATTTTCTATAATTTTGGCTAACTATCGACTAAATTTAATTTCCTTAAAGCCAGTAATTATCTAAAATTATTACAACTTATGTTTTGTAAAAAATTAGACTACGTAGTATAAACAATTTCCAACAATTCTATGTAACTGTATAGCAATATCTGGTTCCTTTCAGGAATTAAAAAAAAACCTTATTAAAATAGCATAAAAGGGACCTGTGGTCTTAAGGTGCCTCCCTAGATAAGACTACGTTTGTGTGTAAGAGGCAGGAGCCGTAAGGTTGCTGTTGCCCGGTGTAAGGAAAGGCTGGTGCCTTTACCTCGCCACTGTAACTTAAGCCGTAAATAATTAAATAAATATGTAATGCATAGAGACAAGCAAAATTCGCTTTATTTTCTCACAGCCGACTAGACTCCAAGTGACTATAGGCTCGTTCGACGTCTCCCGCTGGCCGATATTGTCGTGACTTGCCGCGGAGAATGCTTACACGGTAGAGGCGTAACGCACGTAAATGACAACACACAAAATTTCATGACCAACTGAATCGCAGATAATGCTCTGTTATGTATAGGAAAGTGAAGTTTAGTCTGTTACCAAACGATAGCGCGAATGTTGCATGTCTCTAGTAATGTATTATCGACTCTACGCGCAAACTACTCAGCTGGCGTGCAGTGCTTTACTATTATCCTTTTTCCTACGGACTTTAAGCAGCGACCACGTTACTTTATTTGTGGGCAACATAGCTCAGAGTCTAATGCTTGTTTATATTGTTGTATTTTACGAGTCTGTTTGTTATTGTTCCTAATACGTCAGTCTGGAAAAGCCATTTTTGGCCATTTTGAGATGCCCCGAAATGATGCTTCTAATAAACGTGCCGAATTTTTAAAACTACAGCGCCATGGTTTTAAGTGTGTGTTCTTTTCGTAGATACACACACACACACACACACACACACATATATATATATATATAAGTTATATATATATAAGTTATATATATATATATAAGTTATATATATATATAAGTTATATATATATAAGTTATATATATAATGCGCGTTAAATAGTTTCGTCAAAAAAAAGAATAGTCATAACTCATTGCAACGCACTTAAAGCGCAGGTAGGCTGGCCCATTAAGGGCGTTCAAGTACTATAGTCATAATTTTATATTTATGTGAAATAGTGTTAGTTTTGTAAACGATACTTGTGAGTGCAATTTCCTATTACAAAACAATTTCAGCTGACGTAGTTTTCTCATAACGGTGCGTCAAAGTCAAAATTTGCATGTTCTCCTGCCATGCGAATAGTGAATGCCAATTGACTTGCGTACGTGAAATAGAATACTATGAACTACGTAATAAAACATTTGAAAAAATCCCGCGAACTGTTTCTGTACTTGGAAAAATGGCTGAATTTGGATCTTTTTATGTAGCCTACTTTTGCGATTTTTCTTAGATTCAAAATATTACGTTGTGGGTTTTTTAATGTTTTATTGCATAGATCATAGGATGTAAGTTCACAGTGAATTATTTTGTTTAAGTAGGTCAATTGGTTTTCACTATTTGCATGGCAGCAGAACAAGCAAATTTTGACTTTGACACCCCGTTATGAGACAACTATGAGAGGAAATATAGTTTCATAAGAGGAAAATGTACTCATAAGTATCGTCTACAAAATTAACATCATAAAAATATAAAATTATGAATTTATCGCACTTGAACACCCTTAAGAGCTCGTTGTTAAGGCCTTGTTACGGAGTTTTGCAGTGATTTCGAAAATATATATTTTTTTATTGCTACCTAATACTCATATCAAAATTTCGCTGCACAGTTTTGACACTTATATGTTATAATTTGCAGCTGAATTTTTTTGTATAATTATACTAAACGGTTTTATAGATTTCATTACCCGAAGTACCACGTTTTTCGTCATGAAAATAAGCAAAAATATGCATCGTGTGATTGCACATTAACTCAATTTTTTTTTCAAAACTTTTGGTTAAAAAATATTTGAGTTATTGCCACCAGTCTGAAAAAAAAACTCGGGAACAAGCCCTTAAAGAGCCGTACAACCCCCTCCCCTCTCCTCAGACCATTCCACTCAGCTCGGTAAAACACGAGAACAAATACTCGGCGACGGGGGAACTATTATACAAATTGTACAAAAATGTTGTTTACAACTTTACATATCAATAAAAGGAAACGTAATTCGCATAACAATATGCGTATGTCTCACTGAAATCAGAAACTCTGAACGTTTTGTTTGATGTGTATGAAATTGCCCACTATGTTTGTTTCCTGTCACTGGAGTAGCCAATGTTGATGAGAATATGTTTCGTCATGTGGATGGAGGCGAAATACAGAATACAAACATCGTCGGTGCAACTAGAGGTGCATACGTGGAAGTGGACAAAACACCGAGAATATATGAACACAATTTTCAGAGCTGGTCTTTTAAACGAGCTCTTGTACAAATTTGTATGTCACTTCAATCTCCCTTTATCAATGTGTGAAGTTGAAAACCTTTTTGTACACCATTTACACTTGTGGTAAAAAAAATCGTCTGGAATAAGCACGTTTCCACCAAGTTAGGCACGCAGGTCAACCTACATACGCTACGTAGGCGCGAGTCACAACAAGAGAAACAAACGCAAGCTGTGACCACGTGTCTCCTCACATCTGGTTCGATTTCACCTCTAAAACTGGATCCACCCACTCTTTCTTCAGCGGTACAGTCACGTAACGCTCTAGCTAGACCACTGTGCAAATGACAAGCTGTGAAACTAGTCAATTAGCAACGAACAAACAAACTGTTACCTACAGTGGTGTGTAAGCCCCCGTAATGTTTTTAACAAACAATGACCCGGAAAACTTTAATTATAACCGTTACGCAAACGAGGAATGAAAATTCCAAGACATTAAGAGTAAAACGAGCATTTTTAAGACTCAATATAACAGGCATTAATCACTAAGAAATATATATGACTCCAGATCTTTGATGTTTACATTTGAAAACAAAGTAATCCTACAGTATTAGGATAAGAATATCTATAAATAACTTGCGAAAACACAGAAGTTAACTAAAAGTATTAAGAAAAAGGTCGACTGAAAGGTAATCACTATCATGAATCTAATATAAAAGGCAAGTTACCACAAGCGTCAAGGTTCCAAATGCTGAAACCACCGAACATAAATGCAACTGTTTGTTTTTTCCCTATCTCATACTAAGATATCTGGTACGACCAGGGATGTGGCGTCGGTAACCAGAGCTATCGACTCCGGCTCCAACTCCGACTCCCAAGTTTTTTCCACTGTCCGACTCCGACTCCAACTCCGACTCCGACTCCATCAGTCCAAGACCAAATGTAACTAAATCTGGCTCTTATTAAATTTTTTTATCTCTCATAGTTTTCGCGTAATGGCTTGTTAAAGTCAAAATTTGCATGTTTCCGTTTTAAGGATTACACTCCCAACTGACACACCAAACTGAAAATATTCCCATTGGAAAAAAACATCGCAGGCTACAAAGTCACGTACATAAAAACAAAGGATACAAATTTTTGTTTGCATTTAAATAAAAATGCTGAAACTTAAAAAAAAAAAATGGAAAATTCAATAACTTTTTTTTATAAATACAAAAATATTTTATTGTGTGATTTAACATAGCTGAATTTGTAGCCTACAACATCGTTATTCACTGCGATTTTTTTTTTTTTTTTTTTTTTTCAGTTTGGTAAGTGAGTTGGATTTAGTGTCGTCCTTAAAACGGAAACATGCCAATTTTAGCTTTAACGAACCATTAGGTTAAAACTATGCGAAATAAAAAATAATTATAAGAGGAAAATTTGGTCACATTTTGTGTCTAAATAAAAAAAATAACCGGTACGAATATAAAAATAAAAACATGGCGATGAAAATTGTGGTAGGCCTTGTGACACAAGCAGATTGTATAATGTTTATCATCAGCAACGCAAAATGCATTAATCTATAAGTGTAGGTTTCTTGAAGCCAATTTGCGAAAATTAAACAATAGAAATCGTAGACAATAGTTTTAGCCAACGTTTTCAACAAAATTGTTTCCAGTGTTACGAACTTCTGAGGCACAATATCTGACGCCGGAACCTCGTCCATTTAACTGTGGCGCAAGATATCGCGCGTAACGAAATAGTAATTCTGGATAAATATTTACTCATAAAGTTGGCAAATACCAGTATCTAGGATTGTCATTGAGTATTTTATCCATATTGGCTTCGAAGAAAGCGTAGAAGTCAACTGATGTTTTCAGCGTTTATTTATCTACAGGTAGTTCGGAATAAAGTGAGCACTGGAAAAAGCCCTGCTACAGATCTATTTCCAGCCAATTCGTATCTTTCCGCGTGTAACGGCTAACGACGGGAAAAGTTTAACTTCCTGGGACACGTCACTTTATGTTTGCGCGTGTAAGATAAATTGTCCAGTCGATATAGTTTGGTAAAAAAGAAGTTTATTAATTATATAAAATACAGTTATATCGCTGTCGGTTGATTTTGTTTCAGCTTTGTTGTATTTAAATACGAATAAACACGGAACTTTGTTGTGTTATTTCGTTGCCAACCATACAAGCAGTAAAGTGACTATCGGTAATGTTGAATTATATGTAGTAACAGCTAGTGATATTTTTCAAAGGTTAAATAATTAGTGTTCACTTTATTCCGAACGGCCTATACCACGCACTCTTAATCTTAAGCACACCACAGACAGCCTGCGACAAGGAATGTTCAAAGACACACATGTGCGTCAGTCTAGTGCACACTTCAGTGTTCTTTGTTTTGCCACAGACAATAGTTTGACAGACGTTCTGAGCAATAACCGAGAAGTAGAACTGTCGATGTGCATGTAAAGCATTGAAACAGAACGTTGCTAACATATTGTCGCGACAATCTCGTAGTTCTGTACATACCACACGTGTTGATCGGCTCAGCCCTCAGCTGGTGTTCTGTCCCAGGTACCACACCAGCAGCCGTAACTGACCAATCACACTGCAGGTTTAGGACGAATAACACACCACGTGACACCTACCTGAAACAGAAGAAAAAGGCCAAACATAATGTCGGTATCTTCATGTCCACGAGGTTCAAATTCATACAAAAAGTTTTAAAATATGGCAGATTGTAATTATAGAGACAGAAATAGCCTAATGGTTTGAAGGTTAATACGTATCTTCAATATACACATAGCTATAGACTGTTAAGGTTAAATTGAGCACTAGTTACAATGTTATGTGTGCCATTATGCCTACATATTTACTATTTTCAATACGAAAACTTACGTGTACCAAAAAACTAGTGTAAACATTCCACAAATCTCAAAACGTTTCTTCTATAGCTCCAATACATATTTTTTATTATTATTTTAAGTGTGGGGCAGCGGTCACTTCAAAGTGAACCCGCTATAAACACATTAATACAAATAATTCTTGTTTCGCATTTATTACACTGCAATATACAAATAACAAGGGAAAGTAAGTACGCAGTACACCCACGAATTTAAAACCATACATTTTTATACAATTTACCTGATTCACGAGACTATTTACGAACATTACATCAGCTGCTGCCGTGGAACAGTAATCATCCTAGCTTAGCTTGCATAGCAGCTTGTTTACTTGCTTGTGCCAAATATCTTAATGTAATTTATTCTAAACCAAGAATGCCAGCAGGTATAACCTAATCTAATATCCGGTTGAACGTATGAACGTTGTAGTGGCATAAAAGTTATTATGGAGAAACTTATAAACTTGGGTCCACTATCTTTATTTGTTAAAAAAAAAACACACGTTAAACTATAATGCTATGGTTTAAAAAATACTGCATGCTTATTAGAAGCGCGGTTCTTTGGAGAGGGCCAGTTTTGTGCATTTTTCAAGGTGGCGCGAAGTCTTAGGACGACTCCCCTCCCTCCCCCCC
>PNEQ01044293.1:0-24563 GCA_003012365.1 Medauroidea extradentata | reverse complement strand
GTTTCCGATTTCTGTAAAATAACTAATGCTTGTCGATCTGTAATATTTGTTTGACGTATTCGGTGTTAAATTATAGACGTAGTTAATTCACTTCATTTTGTTCTACAACCAGCATCCCCCCCCCCCCCCATTTTGGCACCGCTCATAATGGTGACAGGTTCGGCCGCACAGCTCGGACGGCCTCGCCGTCGAGTCAGCCCTGTCTTTGGGGTCCCCCAAAGTAACTAGAAACGCCACTTGTAGAATGGTCTATCTGGAAAAATACACCCCTCCCTCCCAAAAAAAAAATCGTAACCAAATTTGTTCAACAAAAAACATAACCGTTTTCGTTTGACTCAACGCCATACAATAAAACGTGCTGGCCGCATGAAGTGCTATAAAAAGACCGCATAAGAAAACGTAATTAAAGCATGGAGTGATTACGTAGCTTCCTAGACTGCTAACGTACACGCGGCGGCCAAGTGGTCAGACCACGCCCCTCCCTCCGCCCCCCCCCCCACAACTAAGGCGATGCTGGTTCGATTCCCGGCGGGTTTGGGCCCCGGATTCCCGTTTGTGGGAATATCACCGGTCGACGTCGCTAGAGGGCGGGTTTTCTCAGGGATCTCTCGTTCCACTTGCCATTCTCATTCCGGCGCCTCTTCGTTGTAGGGCCTCATCTCATATCGTCTTCCGGGGCAAGCACATGTGTACAGGCGTCCAGTCGTAACTCTGCAGGTTGGGGTGTCCTCGGACACGCTCCTCATACGATATCAGGCTACACTTATTTAATGTACGCGTGACAGAGGTTTAGTCAGCACTATAAGCGGATCGGGATAAAGTCAGCACTCGAAAAAGCTCTGCTAAAGTTCTATTTTCAGCCGATTCGTATCTTTCCACGGCTGACACGGGCAACATCTAACCTCTCAGGACACGTCACTTCATGTTTGAGCTCGTGTGTAAGATGAATTGTGTAGTCGGTTGGAACGTATATACCTAGTTTGATAAAATAAGTTTGTGAAATATATAAAACACAAATATTTCGAATTTAATTTGCTTTAATGTCAACATTGTTGCATTTCAATAGGAAAATACACGGCACCACATTTGACAATTCGCTGCCAATCGTACAAGTATATGCAGCAACGGCTAGTGATTTTCTTTCTCTGGTTAAATCTTCTTCAGTGCTCAGCTGATCCCGAGCGATGTACAGGTAGAGGCTGGAAATATTGGCGGGTTCAATGACCTGAAGGCTAGCTTTCAAGAATATACTTGAACTGAAGCAGACAATAGCTGTTCAATAGCTGCTCGCTGATACAGCGGCGTGGGCCTTCATTTAGTTGCGTTTATATTATTGGCTCAGCAACTTACAGGAACTGTCATAAGAGTCGAGGGCCAATCGCGAAAGTAACACGAACTTATAGTTACGGCCCAGTAGTTTTCGCGAAACTGTTTTTGCCCTCATTTGTTTCAGTGGCTTACGTGCACACCTGCAGCTCAACTTCATGGCTATTGACAGAGTGTTTTTGTGCAGAGTTGTTATTCATTTTACTGTACCAATCAGTACATGGATAACTGTGACACAACACGTCTGTGATTTGCGGGTTTAGCCTCCACACGCTGGGTGTTACGGCATCCAATCACTGACCACAAAGCAGAGATGCAGGTGCGCACGTAATGCACTGAAACAAAGTGTTGCAAAACCTTTTTTGCGAAAACTACCCGGCACTACTTATAGTAATTGGAAATTTTACTTGTTACCAAAAGAAAATGCGAATTTTTCAGGTCGGCTACGTATAGGACGACTAGCACGGGAGCGACACGACGACCCCGGAAGTGCGGCAGTCCACGTGGTCGTGGACCTTATACATCACTCTGGACACGTGGCCACTTGCTCGCTACATTACCAGTAGACAGAGAGTCCGCGGTAAACTGACCACTCTGAGGCCATCTGCCATTTCCACGCACTTCAAGCACGTTGTGATGTGAGAGGAAATATTCTTGCGTATAAAGCTGCGTATAAAACGGGTTAGGCGGGGGTTACCGGGGACATAACCACTCAACCCCCCCCCTTCCCAAAAAAACTCCTATTCATATTTAACTGTTTTGTGACAGTTTATACATACTATATCGAAACATAAAAAAATGTTAAGAATGCTGACTTAATTCAGTTCATTTGGTGTTGTTTTTAAAATAACTATACATGCCTTTATATATGGTTAATTCGGGATGAAGTGAGTACTTTTGTAATCCTATAGTTACTATTCTCTTTACATATAATTTGTATTTTACTGTTACTTTAAACTATAAACAAGCCCATCTAAGCAACAATCAAAGTGTATAGCTTATATAGTACCGAACTCGGAAGTTGATGTCTAAGGTCACAATAAATATAATTTTATTATTATTATCCTAGACAAGATGGTCTTCAAAATTGATCACTTTATCGCGAGCACCCCCACCCCGGCCTCCCCAACTCCCCCTACACACACACACACACACACACACACACACACACATATATATATATATATATATATATATATATATACATATATATATATATATATGCATGCGTGTAACAAACTCGGGTGATATGGTAGCCAGGGGAACATAAGAGTCATACAGATTTTTACGTATTGTTAATTATAATTAATTTTTTTTAAATACTTACAGCTCATTACTTTCTCTTACACAAATTTCCAACATCGTAATATTTTTTGCACATGTGTTCAAACATAATGGCTTTAAAATTCCTTAAGTTTTGTATCTTCTTCCGAGTTACCGCATAAAAAATGTTCCTATAGGAGGTTCGCAATGAAGTGAACACATGTGATGACCAGCGTGTCTAGGATAATAAATTAAAACTTATTATTTGTTTTTATTTAAGACGCTAACTTTTGAGTTAGGTACAGTTTATGCACGTTGATTGTTCCTTAGGTTGCCGCCTTGTTTGCATTAAAAATTGGTCGGAAAGTATAAATAATTTGAAAGTAACGAGGTTTTCTGAAGTGCTCATTTTATCCTTAGCCACCTGTAGTTAAGAGTCGCGAGTTACGCGAAACCATTTTTTTTTTTTTTTTTTTTTTAACATTTGGTTTCAATGCGTCACGTGCAGATCTGCAGCTCTACTACATCGTCTGTGATTGGATGATTGTACTCTCATTTGCCTTGGCAAATTACAGACGTACGGAGTTGTAATACTCTTATTCTGATTGGTGCAGTCAAGTGAGAGACGTGTCTGATCAAAGACACGCTGCTAATAACCATGAAGCACCGAGACACTGAAACAAATGGGGCAAAAATCTTTTCGTGACAAAATCGTGATAGCCTTACTACATATAGAAATAGACATGGCTCATCGCGGGCAAACTCGACTGTTTGCTGTATTTCAACACACGTTCAACTCACCAGAAGATTACTGGCTTCAGCTTGCACTTGGAGCTGTTGCCCTATTTGACTGAGCAATAATAATCCAAATATTGTAACATCCTGTTATTGGTCTGCAGACAGCAACGTTGCGGCAGAAGTATATCTGCCAAAATGTCACAAGAAACTACAGCGTTTTCATGGGAATGTTGGCGCAAAACATTTTCGCGATATACCAACATCTCTGCCTATAATATATATCTGCATATGCAAAATGAACTGAGAAAAAGGATTTGTTGAGTTAACCACACATTTGTTTATATATGTGCCACCAACAATGTAGTGTTGATTCAAACAAATATTATGTTGAACGCCAGATTTTTTTAAATCAACAATATTTAGAGATGATGGTTTATCGCGGGAAAAGTTGATTGTTTGCTAGGCTCCAACATACTATGTATAACACTGAAGCTTTTGCACTTATATTGGCTATAGTATATATGAAGTACTGTGTCCCTCTTCAACAGACCCAATTAGAACTGAACAGTTGTAACACAGAACGTGTGTGATTTGCCAGAAAGTTGTTCGCACGTGTCACGATTGAGATACTACAGTTTATTGGAGACTATGTTAAATATTTTCGCGATTTTCCAGTGTCTCTAACAATATTGAATTATTGTTTCAACATCTGGTTTAGTTATTTTAACTAAATGAGACTATGAAATAACATTACTGCTCTGCTGATCTAACAAAAAATGGTCGTCAACTAAATATTTGTTTAAAACAACACTACATCGTTGTTTGGACATATATCAACAAATATTTGTTTGAATCAACCAATTTTTTCTCTCAGAGTGGATACACGTAAACGTGATCTCTCCGAAGTTACAGTATGGATCAACCCCGTGTGTGAGATAAGTGCATGTTCGTGGTACAACACTATACCAAGGTTCTGTACATGGAGACACGGACCCAAGTATGCACACTCAGCGTCGCCTGGCTCGCAAGTTGCAGCGGCCCTTGGACCTTGAACTTGACCCGGTGTAGTTACATAACACACGCTCGCAAAACATCGACACACACAGCTTCGTATGCTACTTGCTACATACGCCACCTTCCTGCTGCTGAGTACATACAACCACAGACATAACCACGACCCGGTTCAAGACAGCAACATCTAAAAAAAAAAAAAAAAAAAAAAAAAAAAGCATTTTTAAACATACTTATTTCTAAGCGTGAACAACTTTCATATCGTCAGTTGTAAATTATGTACTTTTAGGGGAAAAAAACATAATCGTATTTGCTATTTGAGACAGAAGTTATACTGTGTAATAGCAGGTAAGAAAATTTTAAACTACAATACATTAATTCCAGGAATTTTGAGTTGTTGCAGTCTTTGAACTAGGCCATCGATATGTGCGCTGCAATATCGTACAGTATCCCTGCGTAATATGACGGTATGCTAACTATGACTCCACTGAGCAAGATGGAACATAAGAGACGAGCCAGGTGGAGCAGTCGTATAACACTCCCCTCTCACTCCGGGGGGCACGGGTTCAATTCCCGACTCCAGCCATCAGACGACCACACGCTCTACAAGACAGAGGCAACTCTTCAGTATAAGGATCTCACGCAGCAGTACGCCACGAGTTAAGAGTGTGCGGCGATAAAAATACAATCTGAAGTATACACGTTTTTGAACGTCAATATGAGAAACCTACGAACCATCAACCCTAGATGAATATCAACACCCAAATTTATAAGCGAACGAACATTTAAACATAATTATAGATTTTTTAAGCTTGACCTCTTGGCCCGCAATTAAATATACGATATTTCGGCGTCAGAGATGTTATTCAGAAATACGTTACCAGAGAAATATTTCTGCTCAGAAAGTTGGTAAAAATTATTGTCAAACTTAGCAGTTTTTTTTTTTTTTTTCCAAATTGACTTCGCCCGCCGACTAAACAAACACACCTAATATTTTTGTATACGCCTAAAACATCACCCCAACCTTAAGGGCAAGTGTTAAAACAATTTTATTGTATTGCCAGCATTTGAATCACAAAATTTTTTTCAAATTGTATTATCTCAATCTTCTCTTCGACAAAGCATAGGTAAATTCCTTGACACAAATAATAATATATATATTGTTTTAAGTTAGCTAATAGTTCTCTTGTAACGACTCTGCATGATAAATTAGTGAAATTTTTCATCATTTTCTTTTCTTACTGGTGAGTCCCTATTTGACTGAGCCAATGATAATTCTGGTAAGCTACGACTGTACGTCTGGCCGCGGTCTACCGCAATTTTCATCACCATTTTTTAATTTTTTATTTGAACCAGATTTTTTTTCTTATTTTAGACACAAAATGTGATTCGATTTGGCTTTTATAAAATTTTTTTATCTCTCATAGTTTTCGCGTAATGGCTTGTTAAAGTCATATTTTACAAGTTTCCGTTTTAACGACTACACTAAAACCAATTGATATACCAAACTCAAAAAAATCGCAGTGGATAACTACATTGCTGGCTACAATGTTATGCCCATAAAAATAAAGAATAAAAATTAGTTGTATTTTTAAAAATATGTTAAAACTAAAAATAAAAATTCGGTAATTTTTTTAAAATACAAATAATTTTTACTCTTGACATATAAAAAAAACAAAAATAAATTATTGTTGTTTTTTTTTTTTAATTATTAAAATTTTTTAACTTTCATTTCAAAATTCAGCATTATTTATTAAATAGAAAAAAATTATTTGTTTTTATATATGTCAAATTATAGCCTACAACATTGTTATACACTGTGAATTTTGTCGGTTTGGTATGTCAGTTGGTTTTAGTGACGTACTTAAAACCGCAAAGTGCAAATTTCGACGTTTACGACTCATTATTGAAAAACTATGAGAGATACACAATTTATGTCTAAAATAAGAAAAAATACCTGGTACAAATATAAAAATAAAAAAAAAGACGTTGAAAACTGAGGTAAACCGCGCCCTTAACCACGAAATGAAACTTAACATTTTTTACACTTGCGTGCAAATCTATGAGTGCACAAAATGTTTGGCTTCTGCCATCACCAACCAACAAATCAGTATGTTTGTAGACAAGCTTTGTTTCCCACAGTACTCTTCACCTGCTGTGTGACGTCAGAGTGCGTGTACCTAAAGTCGTCCATCGCCTTTTGCTATATTTGACTCCTAGAGAGCGCTGAGCCTATAATATAGAAGCAAGAAACCGGAGGTCATATCGTGTGGTTCAATGTGTCAGAGAGTAGCTAATAACACATATTGTCCGCTTGAGTACATATATCGTGGGCTTACAAGGAAAAGGCACTAAGTCCAAAAATGCAGAAAATTAGTTATTCATAGCAATAAGTTCAGAATTTTGTGTTCTATTTCCAGGGCAAAAGCTCCAAGTCCTATCTCAACGCACCTCCTCAACAATGGAAGGTTGATCTGCAGAACTAGATTTTTAAGAAACATAGATACTTGTAAATAATTTTTTCTCAGATCATCTTTTTTGGACCTGTGCCTTTTCCTTGTAAGCCCTCGATATATTCTTGGAGACTATCGTGCAGGTCAATGAACCGGCGATGTGTGGAGTATAGGTGGCAGGCCAAGACAGTGGAGATACGTAGGTGGGGACACACACTCACATGTGAGTGACCCCACGAGGAGGCAGACCTGACACTAGGTTTCTCCGCCCGAGGAGCCCAGCACACACACGTGTGTGGCTGCTCCCACATTCTCGACCACAACACTCCTATAACCTGCCTGCCTCCAGCACTAGGCTACACGTGCTACATCCTAGATACATGCCGTACTACAGGTCCGAGCACTTGCAGCGTCGTATACTGTGCCTTTATAGTCGCATTTCAATCCGTATTCAATCTGAATCCGACCGCTTAGCTCAGAGGTTACACTTCCTGACTGGTGGCTCAAACGGCTCCGGGTTCGATTCCCGGCCGGTGGAACGAAATGTGAACTTGCGTCCTAGGATTTAGGACCTCATCATCACCTCGCGGACAGCAATGACTAGCAGATTCACCTTCGCCGAGTCTTACCTCACGGCTTCCTCTGAGGTTCAATCCCACCACCGGGCTGATAGAAGCCGGAAAAGAATTCAAACTGAAGTGGACTGAACAACAAGGATTGACGGAATTCCTTTCCTGGAATAATCCTTTTTGGTGCGTGGGTGCTTTTTTGTGTTATTTTTTTTTTTTAATCGTTGACTGAATTCCTTGTGGAATTGTATATGTCAACCTTTGTTCGCCAGTTACAAAGTAATTTTGTTTGTTTACTTGTCTGTTTGTTTGTGTGTATTCTCTTGTTTTCTGTGTCACACCATTTGCTGCAATGACGCATGTTCAACATACTTATTTAGTTTGTAACTTGCCCTCAACGCAAGAATCGTTCAAAAATAACACCGGCTTGAAATGTTAGCATAAACATACCCGGACTGGACTGGCGCAGAATGGAGTCACCGAGTTGTAGGCTAGCCTCAAAGAATATTTGTGAAATCGTGCAGACAGCAGTTGTTTATTAGCTGCTCGCTGACACTGTGAAATGGGCCTTTATTCTATTATAGTTTTATTATTGGCTCAACTTGTTCCAGGAAGTGTCGAGTAAGTCAACGGCCAATTGTCAACGTGATCCAGACCTATAGTTGCTGGAATTATAGCTTGCGCATGAAAGAAAACACGAATTCTTCAGGTCTCTCTCACGCACGGTAAACGTTGGGAAGTGACACAAAGGACGGTATGCCAACTCCCCTGGCCAGCGCTAGCCGCCAAAGGTTCCCACGCCCCAGGTTTCTGGTACAATCACCACGTACTTGGAGGAAGGGGAAGATGTGAGGAATGTAGTGGCCAGACCTCCCAGTGACCTACAAAGACAGAGGCGACAGGTGGGGCGAGGTCCGGGGAGGAAGCCGTACAAGGAGGGGCGGAGCTCCACGCACAAGACAGCTCGGCGGGGCACGCACCACCAGCCCCATACAAGGCCAGGCTATACTCTATACATTTTAAGGTTGCAGCTAGTTCATTCAAGCGAATTACAATAACATTTTTCCGCGGCATAAATTTCATTTGAAATATTGGAAAATACAAGGAAACTGTGTTAACTGCACAATCACAATGTGAGGAATCAAGATATAATTCAATTGCTTTGATTTATTCCGTTAGCAATGTTTATTTCTGCTGCAACCTTAGAGTGGACAGAGTATAGCAGAGTACAGTTGACTCCATGGGCAGCCAACATACACATGCAAACTGTTGTGTTATCTGACAGCAGACTGGACTCATAGTTACTACGTCCTCGTCTGTTGTTGGCCGGCAGTAAGCGTGGTGCGAATGAAAAAGGCTTTGATCAACCAATGACATAAGTCAATCGTAAACTGCCTATTACTCTAGAGATGATTAGAGGTAGTACAAATTCGCAGATACATGCCAGGTCATGTTGGACGTCAATAACGTATACTTCAATGTCACGTCTGTGGTTAGCTGACAGCTATCACGAAATGACTCGACTATTGCAAGCCAGTAGTAAATAAGGAAATAACTCGTACGACTATCGCTTGCAATGTTATACGCCAATGAATAATTGATTGTAGCCGGTGCGTATATAGGTCAGAAAGCTAGGCTGCTGCCAGGTGAATCCGCGAAATCGACGCAACTCTACAGATGATGGAATCTCGCCAAATTCAAAATTTGACTATCACGGTTTCAAGGACGGCGTTAAACTAACTGGCATACCAAACTAAAAAAAATTCACAGAAAATAACGATGTTGCAGACTACAAGTCTTCAAGAATAAAAATTTTTTTACTAAAAAATATGCTGAAATAAAAATTTAAAAAATTCAAGAATCTTTTTTTAAAACACAAAAATTTTTATTTTGTTGTTTTATATATATATGATACATTTTAGCCACCAACTTGTAAATTTTTCAATTTGGTAAGTCATTTGGTTTTAAATTCTTTAAAACCGTATCATGGAAATGTTGGCTTTGACGAACCATTATGTAAAAACTATGGGAGATAAAAACTTTTCAAAAGGGCAAAGTTTATTCACAATTTATGTCTCAAACAAGAACAAATATCTGGCACAAATATAAAAATTAAAAAATGTCGCTGAAAATTGCTTTTTACCGTGCAGTTAAGGCGGCCGCTTAACCCACGCTTCAAATGCGTTGCAGTGTGTTCGCAAACAGGTTTTTCTTACGAAAATAGTCCACGTATGCCCACTGTGCCAACGTACGAAAAGAAAACAAACTTCAGACAAGGTCGGAACCTCATTGTTAAGACGCCACGCTCATTAAAAAAAAACTGTTTCTAAGCCCTCCAACATGGCTAAAAACGGCCTGTTCAGACTTTCGTACTTCAAAATGTACTAACCGGATGTATGTAAAACTCAAGATTGTGACCTGCACTGAACTTAGTTGCAGACTTTCCAACAATAAAATTATATGGTCACCTCTTAGTGACCCGCAGTAAATACCGTTCGTCGGGAAGCTTGCACGCTAGTTCAGCGCTTGGCTCGTTGAGGCGACGCGGCATTTGATGCGCGCTTCAAGGTCGACCTTACTACTCCGTCGCTTTTGAGCCTCTCACGCGCGGGTAGACGGCGCCCTTAAGGGCGTTCAAGTGGTGAAAAATCATAATTTTATATTTGTATAAAATAGTGTTAGTTTTGTAGACATTACTTAAGAGTACATTCACCTAAAACGAAAAAAAAATTTGCTCAGCCAGTTTTCTGGTAATGGCCCTTCAAAGTCAAAATTTGCATATTTTTACTTCATACAAAACTTGAAAACCAGTAAATATATTGAAATGGAAAAAAATTACATCAAAACTACACGTAACTGTCTACGGCTTGAAGCATATAAAAACCCATTATAAAATATTTTTGTGTTTAAAATAAATTTCTAGAAGTAACAAAAAAATTTCCAATTTTGAAATTTTTTATTTCACATAAAAATGTTTTGTAATGGGTCTTATATGCTACAAGCCATACACAGTGACCCTTAGTTTTGATGTGATTTTTTCTATTTAATTATGTTAACTGGTTTTCAAGTTTTGTATGAAGTAAAAATATGCAAATTTTGACTTTGAAGTGCCATTACGAGAAAACTGACTGAGCTAATTTTTTTTCGTTAGAAGTATGTGTTCTCTCAAGTAGTGTGTACAAAACTAACACTATTTCATACAAATATAAAATTGTAATTTTTTACCACTTGAACAACCTTAAGGGGAAGCATGGACCACGTGCCTACAGTGGCTTGCAGCGCTCCAGGCGGCTAACGCTGTCACCACAGAGGCCGGACAAGAGGAAACCCGAGATGAAGGGAGGCGGTGCAGGATGCGAACTGCACACTATAAATAAACACGTTGGCTGGAGTAGTTGGCGAGCGAGAGAAGCCAACACGGAGGTAGACGCAGCTCTAGCCTGTGTTTTGTGTGTCGCAGCCTACTTTCCTACACGCCCACTTTCCCGACATGCCTCCGTGCTACATCATCATCTTGCCTTCCCGTGCCTTAGCACTGGCCAGGATCTAGCATTGTGTCAAGGGTAGAGGGAGCTATGCCTTAAAACGTGCATATGCATAACACCCCAAACCAAAAACGGAGAATCCAGAGGTCCTCCCTGGAAAAAAAATTTGGATTTTAAGGAGCAAAATGGTGCTATTGAAGCAGTACTTTCCAGACAAAAAATTACAATTGCATAAGTAAGAAATTGTTATATTTTTAGAAATAAATTATTTATTAAAAAGTGAATTGAGCTAATAATAAAATAAAAATATTTTATGCTTCTGAATATGTATGCTGTTATATTTATGTTGGCTCTTCAAATACATAATCAGTCCTTTAATTTTACCAGCCATAAGCCAAATTTCACAAAAATTTTATAATCTAGAAAATTGTATTTATACACATTACAAAAACCCATTCAAGACAAAGCTATCACTGCAATCAAACACTTTTAAAGATGTTTTGTGTTACGGTTCAGAAGTAATACTGCCCATGTTAATTTTCTTCATCCTAATTACTCATATGCATTCGTCTTTTCTTCATTTATGAAATGTATTTTAAACATTTCCAACATTTCTTTGTGAATGTTGGCGATAGCTACTCCATTGAGTCTGACCTGCCACATTGTCAACTGCGGATGAAAAAAAGAGGAGGGGGGAGATATTTTTTTAAAACAAACTTTTACATGTTTTGGTAGTGCATATCATGATATTATCGATTTACAAAAAAAAAAATGTGTAAATTACATCTTGATTTATTGTAATCTATTCATTTTCGTAAAATACGCATTTCAACACCCTACTTCAGGGTAAAACTCTATATAAAAAGTTTCACTTTCTTGAAACTGCAAACTAATACATTCCAATACAAAACCCTTGTAAGAAATCAATTACGCATCGCAATAATAACTAATAATATACGCAATAAATATGAAACAGTATATTTTAAGGAATACGGGGGCAAACAAAATTGAATGCAAATCTAATAACTGAATTACCCAGGTTTGTTGTTAACAAAGATGAAATTATATTGCGAAAAAAATCACATCGCATCTGCGTTAGTGTTCGTTCCAACTGTTAAATGCTGAAACTGAAAATAAAAATTTTAAAACTTCAATAATTTTTTTTAAGTACAAAAAAAATTTATTCTTTAATTTTATGAGCATGTCATTGTAGCCTGCAGTGTCTTTATGCACTGTGATTTTTTCAGTTTGGTATATCAGTTGGTTTTAGTGTAGTCGTTAAAACGGAAACATGCAAAATATGACTTTAACAAGCAATTACGCGAAAACTTTGAGAGATAAAAAAATTTCGTAAGAGTCAAATTTAGTCACATTTTGTGTCTAAAATAAGACAAAAAATATGTGGCACGAATAAAAAATAAAATATTGATGATGAAAATTGCGGTTTGACGTCACAATATATTTTTATAATAATTCTTCTAGACAAGGTGATAATCAAAAGAGCTCAGTTCACCGCAAACAGCCTATACATGCCATCGGTGACTTCTTTGTTCGTCTCTGTAGTGTACGGCGCACATTGCTTTACGATTTTTTTAGTGAAGTGAAAAGATTTTGGTCAGCACTCAACATCTAGGTTTTTAGCGCTGATAAGGGGTTACATGATACATGGAGCAGTGCCGGGATGTAGAGGAGGGAGAAACGGGAGACCCCCGTGAAAACCCGCCGACACGATCCCCACACGCGAGTCCGGGGACAGACCCCGCTCGGAATCGAATCCGGATAACCTTGGTGGAAGGCGAGTGCTCTTGCTACTGTGCAACCGCGGGCCACGATTTTGTAGGCTAGCTTTTCAATACTCTGAAAACTCTGAGCAAATGAGTATTATCTTTCTTTTTAAAAAAAAAAAAAAAAGCCGAAAATACTTACTCAATTTCCCCCTCCCCTTAGAATTATTAATATTGTTGCAATATTTTCTTCTTCTGAACGCAGTAAATGGTTTCCGTCCGAAAACGATAACTTGAAAGGCGACTATACCTCACATAATATAATTTAACAAGTAGAATATTATCCTTGTTTTTACAAGGGCTCTGCGGTAGATAGCGTATATTTCTAAAATATACAGAAATATACTTATTATTCCTTTCTTGGCCTCCACAGCGAGGGAATAGACGTGGCAAGCTGGCTGGCTACATCCGCCACCGACCAAGCACAACATGGCCAGTTCCGTTTATAATAACCATCACGACCGGCGAGATTGTGTGTACGGAGCTCGTAAACAATATTACTACAACGTCTCCATGCTCAACTGTCTCTCTACAATGTGATTCACGTAACAGTTTCAGAAGCCTTCTGGAGCGACCCTGAACCCTCGCTTGACATGCCGGCGGGAGATGTAACACGCGTTACTATGGAAGTTGGAAGTAATTTTACAATTATTCGTTTATTTGAACATTATTATGTAAAACAACTGTTTGCTAACTGCGATCATAGATAATTATTTTCTACTTACATGTGCTTCATAGAAGACAGTACACACACACTAAAAACACTTTCTTTATAGCAACACAAATTTTGTTTGAACATGAACCAATGCAAAGTAGCTTCACCGCAAATAAATGTTTTTGTTTAAAATGTATAGCAATACCAACAAAAGTTGGGTTACTATCAAAATAGTAATCTACTTGGTACGTTTAGTTGTAGCATTTTAATGTCAAGCGTAGTAGTGCAACTGAAACTTTTCGTATAAGAAAAATTTAACATATTTAGTAGTAATTAGACAAGCAAATTATTTATACACAATAATGTTTTGACGAATTATGATACAACTATGTTGATATGTCAGTTGTGACGTATCCATTTTAGCGCAAGATAAACAGAAAATAATCTATAGGTAGGGACTGGAAAATTTCGTGGATTCAATGACCTGTAGGCTGGAATTCACTGTACTATGCATATTAAAGGCCCCGTTTATTCGTTCCTTGTCTGTTGTTCCTCTGAGTAGCAACTAGTGGACAAATAGCCGGGGCTTGAGTATGTATAGTACAATGGATTTTAGCCTAAAGGTCATTGAATTCGCGAAATTTTCCAGTCCCTATCTTTAGACTACTCACAGTTTTTTTCTCAAGATTTCAAATAGGTGGACAAAACACTATATATTGCGTGAAACCCCGCCCCTATTATTTTAATCGACCCATTTATCTGGTTTGAATTTTCGAGTTTGACGCGTGGGAACTGGGGAGTGATAAGTCCCAAAGTACCACGCTCAATGATAAGCATATCGCCTATGTTCGCAGCGCGCTGAGCTGGCGCGCAAGATTGTCCTATTAGTCTTTTTCCTATTAAACCGTAGCTGTGACCTTACATTTTTTATTAGTGAATATTACGTAGTACAGGTCCACGATTTTTCATAATTTTGTTTTTTTACTGTTTCGGGTGACATTTTCGGAGCTACGGCAGTCTAAAAAAAACGATTTTAGCTATTTTCAGGTACCTTATAAATGTTTGTAACTATTATGCTGCATTTTAAAATTATAGAAGCATTGTTTGAAGTATGTGTTGTTGTCGTATGTAAACGCAATGGGAATAAGTTCAGTGTTTCCGCGTAAAAAATAATTGGCGGGACATGCTTCATCACTGGCCATGCGCTAGGTACATCGGCATGAACAACCAACACAGTCTAGCTGAAACAGTTAATGAACACTTGAAGGCACTCTCAGCAGTAACACAGACGATGATGAAATGAATACCGAGTTAAATAGCAAGATGTAATTATCTTAATAATAATTGTAGGACGAGTTTAGTACATAGGTATTTTAGTATGTACCGCACATTACAAAAATACACAACACTAGACAGCGGGCCAAGTGAACTACGTGGGAAAATACATAATCATCAACATATCATATTTCAACATGGACTGCATATACTGTCACAACGTAATGAAATGCACCCGTGTTTCTACTGTTTTCAAGATAATTATTTTGTAACTTTAAACGAGAGATAATATAAAAAATCTGTTTGGCAGTTTTGTTTTAAATAGTTTGCACCATTTTCGTTATTTTTTTTTTCATGACAGTAACTACTTTGGTTGTAGTTAATTGTGAAACTGATATACGTGTTAATATACCTTTAAGTAGAATCTGTATAATTTCTTGCCTTAAAAAATAGCTATAAGAAAAAAAAACATTTCAAACAAAGCTGACGAACAGATTTTTGATGTCTACTCTCGTTTAGACTTTTAAAAAATTGTCATCGCAAAAAACTGTAGAATCATGGAAGCAGGGCCCCACGACAAACCAACACAAGAAATAACGATACAGAGCTGGGGGCAAACAAATTAATTCTCGTGGTCATAAAAATAAACGAACCAACGCAAAAAATTGGCACAGAAAGCGGAAATATAAATGTACAAAATTGTAGCAAGAGCTGGAGAACTTGGAGTTATTTCCCGCATGTATCGGGCGAGGCAAGGAATGTGTATAAAGCACGGCCGGGCCAAGTGAGTGTGTGTGGTAGGGGTTGTTGGCATGCGGCATGCAGGGCTTGCAGGATCAAGTGTATGGGGTGACATTGCAGGCTGCAGGGTACGCAGAGCAGATCAAGCCTGGAATGCGGCAGACACCACAAGTATTGTGAGCTGCCAAGCCGACACTGGAGCACCGCGCGCGAGGCAGGCTGGCAGCAGCTCAACGCCCACACAGCTTCCTACAAGGGGTATTCGTGAAGACTCCCTCATTTCACGCGGAAACATTCCTGTGCCATCTTGTTTCACTGACTTACTCTGCAGTTATACACACTCAAAAATAGTTAGTAAATTGGCCACACATGCGTATAGGAGAGCTACGAAAGTAGGCACGGTATAATTGTTTCCCAGACATCCATGGTAGCCATCGAAAAAGATGGAGTGAGGGATGGTATTTTTTGTATGTGATGTCTTCTAGGTCTGACTCAAGGCCAAGAAGGTAGGCTTCACAATTACGTCTATGACCAGCCAACAGCTGTCATAAAACCCATTTGATTACTGCAAGCTAGCAGTAAATAAGCAGAGCCGCGATTTTATGGTGAAAAATATTTTGTACCATTTGGTTTCAGTGTCTTATGAAAACATTCGCAGCTCTGTTCTATGTTCAGTGATGGTTGGTGATGATTAGAGACCTGCAAAATTCGCGTTATTTTCTATCAGAAGACTGAGCTCCGATGTACTGTACGCTCGTACGACGTCTGCCATTAGCTGAATTTGGTGATGCTTTCGGGAGACACCTTGTGGCCAATAGTAGAAGTCTCCCAGTCCTAGTATGCCGGGCACAAATGACACCACAGCTATCCAATGAAAACACGAAACATGTTCAAGAATCCATAGGACAGTGAAGGCTAGTATATCGCCAAATAATAACGCGAATTTTGCATGTCTCTAGTGATGATATATCGCGAAAATGTTTTGTGCCAAGATACCCTTGAAAACACTGTAGTTTCTTACAACATGTATGACTGGGCGATACACGTCTGACACAACGTAGTTCTCTGCAGACCAATAGCTGGCATCAAACAATACGATATCTGTATTCTTATTGGCTCAGTCAAATAGGACAATAGCTTCGCGTACAAGGTAAAGCCAGTAATCCTCTGGTAAGCTTACTGTGTGTTGAAATCCAGAAAACAGTCAAATTTTTCCGCGATAAACCATCATCTCTAGTGATTGGATATTTTAACCCTCACTTGTCTCGGGGTTCTACTGGCAAATCACAGACGTGGTGTCGTAGTAACCTTATTCTGATTGGTGCAGTCAAATTAAAGACGTGTCAGAACACAGACTCACTGCCAATAACCATGAAGCACAGCTGCCGATGTACACGTACGGCATTGAAACAAAGTGGGGTAAAAATCGTTTTGCGACAAACTCGTGGCCCTATAAATAAGGAAATAATTCGTAGAATCATCTCATTCTACCCGCTAGTAAGAAGCTGGTGTGGATGATCGAGTACGGCTAGGACCCTGAAAAATTCGCGGGATCCTTTACCTAGCGGCCAGCCTTGGAGAATATCTGACTGAAGCGATGACAGTTGCTCATTGGCTGCTCTCTGACACATGGAAACCACATGATTGGGCACGCATAGAGCCAGTGATTTTTGGTGAACAGCATTCTGCAACAACTTGTTTCAATGCCTTATGTGAACATCTGTTTCTCTTCTTCATGGTCAGTGATTGGAAGTTTTTAACTGTCGGCGTCTCGGGGTCCTACCGCAAATCACGGGCGTGTGGTAACATTGTTCTGGTTGGTGCAGTCAAATGAGCCACGCCTCTGCCCTATTATATTCTGCCAATAACCACGAACCAGAGTTGCAGGTGTGCACGTAAGGCATTGAAACAAGTTGTTGCAGAATTCTTTTCACCGAAAATCACTGGCTCTACTCATGGTCAATGTAATCAGGGGTTGTACACTGGCGTGTACAGTGCAGTGAATTCTAGCATGCCACCAAACAACAACGCGTATTCTGCAGGTTCGTACTCGTGATAAACAAGCCTTGAGTACACTCGGGATGCAAGCGGCGGGAAATACAAGAAGAGGCGAGGCGGGGAGACAGGAAAGTTGGGAAACAGACCAGTTCCTGGCGGCGCAGCTGACGACCAATATATTCCTGCAGCTTTGATGTAGGGAGATCACTCCGGCAACCCACACGACTAGCGAGGAGAGGTAAATATTTACCTCGCGCCCTGAGCACCAGTCAATGCCCGCAGCGCCCTACACGCCGTCAACACACTCACTGTCTTGTTATATTACACCGGCCGAACACACACCACGTCTGCTCCACTGCATAACGCCATCATCCATCACTTCCACTGATTTCACGATCATTGTTTGTTTATTCCTAAACAAGAGCAGGTGTCGAAAAATTGTTACAGGATTTTGTTAAAAACTTATTTTAACATGTATTCTAATTTTTTTTAGACAAAAAAAAATTACTCAGATTCGGCTAGGTAGTTCATTAATGAAAATTTCTTTAAATGTATACATAACTTAAACCATAGTGTATTTTGACTAGAAAAAGTACTTAACAGTACATTTTACAATATATTACACTTTACAATATACTGTTTCCAACCAAACTGTCCAAATTTTTTTTAGATATCTGCTATAATTTAGGTTTTAAAAAATACCTATGGTAAAAGCATTAGAAATGATGGATCACGAACTTGACAAAATTTTTGTATTCTGTTGTTGTTATTATTATTGGAAATATTACTACACAATTTTACACATGTGTGCAAAACAATGGAAAGTAACTCCGAACTGAATTTTTACCTATTTAATGAAACTTTTTACGTGTATTTTATTTATTACTTATACCGAAAGAAAAATTTTCTAGAAGTCTTTCCTGCAAAATTATTTTGTAGCAAACACAAACCATTTTTATTTTTTGTGATCACAATAATTTAAAGGTGACAGCAAAACGGGTTTTCAATGGCCACAAAATAAATTTTGCAGGGTTAATATCCACAAATTATATTGTAACTGCCAGAAAATATATTTTTCAGGGTACCGAGTTCTATTCAGTCAAATACGTTTGTCGTAGCCACAGAATGCCACGACGCTATATTGTATTGTATAGGTTCAACTTCTGGCTTTTTACTTGTGTGCGCCTGTTCCGCGGATTCATCTAGCAGCAGCGTAGATTTCGTACACCTATACACGCACTACACTGTAAAATATTGTTTGGAAGTTTGCCACACGTGAGTATAGGAGTGCTAAGAAAGTATGTATGGTATAATTGTTTCCCAGGCATCCATGGTAGCTCTCCTAAATTTTATAAAACAGTCAAATGTATACTGAAGTTACCAGACTTGTATAGTAACAAGTGTAACAGTTTGCATATTTACAAGGCGGAAGTGTAGTAACTGCCCCATACTGCGTTTAAGTTAATTACTTCTTGAACTCACTAAGAAGTTTTTTTTTTACAGTAGCCACATTCTATTAGTCATTGGCTTGTAACCGCACAAGCAAGATGGCACGAGACAGTCCTGCGAATTATTTCCATATTTACAACCGGCTTGCAGTAGTCAAAGATGTCTCATGAATAGTCGACGACTAATCATAGACATAACAGTGAAAAAGATATATATTTTATTCGTGTTCAACCAGACCTACGGTATATTTTGCTCTGTGACAGACTGTAGAGGCATTTACGAGAAATCACCTGGTTAGCAAGGGTAGGGTAAGTCGAGACGTTTGAAAAATGTGATCAGAGATAAATTTGACTGCGTTCAAAAAGAAACGGAGCTAATTGCGTCGACGCATTCAATGCCACGGTTCTTCATTTCTACATCTTCTGCGACATTTAAGCCAAAATGAGAGCAGACATAAAACCGTGCTCTGTTACGTTGAAACATATTTTACTGTGGTGACTTTTTTAGAGACAAACATTACTACGATTTTGACTGTGTTATTAAAGATACACACTAATAAACAAATTTGTCGAAGCTATAGACGCTATACCTAGAAAAAAAATAAGACTGCATTACAAAAACTATTTCCAACAACACTGTAAGACCAGGGGCGTCATTTCAGGTTTTTCTTGGGGGAGGGGGGGAGGGGCAAGATTTTTTTGGACGACAGTGCCCTTGTTGCATCGTTTTTTATTAATTAAGCATGTATAAATTAGAAACTTTAATAATAAAACTTCAGTTTTATGTGCTTAAGTTAGCATTATTTAAATAACAAAATACAAAATATATATTTTATACACTTAAAATTCGAAATCCAGGGGGGGGTAGCATTTGCCCCCTCCCCTAAACCCCCAAATGACGTCCCTGTGTAAGACGATTTTATTACATATGTTCTCTTTTAGGATAAAAAGATGTCTAGCCCAAAGTTAATCACTGTCGTAATAGAGAATACCGGTCACGCGTGTGAGAAAACCTAGTGAATACTAGCAGGTTATAAACACGCTTCAGGAGACAAAATATAGCCGCAGATGTGACTCGAGCCGAGCTAGAGGCGTTTTACAAAAACTCACGAGCCACAGGTTTGGTTTTCTCAGTCACGTGACCAGATTTCGTTGATCACAAAGATTCTGATGAATGCCTGCAGTACTGTTCAGGGTTTTTAAGATGGCGGGGATAAAAAACTACTCATTTTCTAAATGCAAATATTTTACTAAATTCGATGTCTGTAACACAATTTTTACACGTTATTTTTATTAAATTTACGTATAATGTTAGTTTCGTGCCTGTTTCTTAGATATTTTGAACACAATGCATTCAGTTTCACTACTTTGTCGTTTCCGTTATGTCTACTGTTTACATTTAATTTTCGCGTCGAATTGCGACACTCGTTTGCTAATAGCGGTTTACCTGCTCAAGAGTAAGGCAAGTGAGAAGTTACACGAGAAACTATCACATGGTGGCCATTCACTGTAACAAAAAAAATTTTCTCCGATTTCCATGACAGAAAATTAAAAAATATTACAAGAATGAAAACAACTACGTAAACAACTATGTGGCCATTTTCCAACGTATTTTCCATCACAGGTAAAGACTTAGTCCTTTATAACATTTTTGTACTACCCAGTCAACGAACTTGACAAAAATTCAATGGAAAATACAATAATACAAAATAAAAAGTACAATAATGCTCCCAAAACTCCATTGTTTTCCATACTGCGACTTTTATGGAAGCTTAAAATTAGCCAGGCAAGAAATATTCCCTGGTAAACCAAAAATTCCCTAAAATTACCGGGTATTTTAGGTGACCACGATTTCTCTGATAATTCCCGGTTTTCCAAGTCTGCGGCCACCTTGTCATCAGGTGAAGATTTGGTAAGTGGTAAACTTTACTCGGGTTAGTTTTCTACAACAAAATGTGAAACTTAGTTACTTATTCTTGGAAGACGTCTTCGAGCATCAGTCAATGTCGGCGTCGCTGGTTGGAAGAGAAGCGAAACGACCAACACTGAACCTTAATCACTCACCGCCTCGAGTGTAAAAGTCACGGCTTACGACCGGCCCACCACTTACCCACACGTAGGCCATTAACGACCGTTTAGTTCTTGCGATGAAGCTGTAGTGACACTCCAGACCATTCATACAAACAAACTTTATTACGACAGAATGTTGTGAATTTCACAATTTTAAAAAAAAAAAAAAAAAAAAAAAAAAAAAAAAAAAAAAAAAAAAAAAAAAAAAAAAAAAAAAAAAAAAAAAAAAAAAAAAAAAAAAAAAAAAAAAAAAAAAAAAAAAAAAAAAAAAAAAAAAAAAAGTTTGAATTACTTTACTTTTTTTTTTTTTTTTTTTTCAATGGTTTGTGGTGCAATTAGTCAAATACTATTTTTTAAATGATAAATACTTTTTTCGGCTTTCCCGAGCCATCAGATAATTCGTACGTAAAATTTGGTGACTAATAAAGAATACAATAGAAAATGTAAAAAACGCTATTAATAATCATTTTTTATTTATTACAGTGAAAACATTAATTTACTAACGAAAAATTCAAGAAAGGGGTAGTATTCCGCCTTAAGGGGCTAGCCTCGTGGCACATGTGTTTGTGTGAGTGAGGTATGGTGCTAAGGGCGACGTCGTATGGGCCATACAACGGAAAAACAAATTTCCTATGGGACTTTAAGTGGTGACCCTATTGTTTTATTTACGAAATCGCTTTACTAAAGTCCAATGCACTACCCTTAAGTGGTTTCACATGTATTCGGCTAGTATATTTTCCGCTATAGCAGCCTGAAACCCCCGTTTTAACCCATTCTGACGCGCCCTAAAAGGGGATTTCTAATACGTGTGTTGTCTTGAAAGTACTTAAGGGCAGTCTTCTGAAGTGTGTGTTCTATTCGTAGACAAACAGCGTGAACACACGTGTATTAGTTTCGGTGTAAAACATTTTCTTCAAACACGCTGCAGTGTGGTTTTATGGCAACGAGGCGGGCCCCTTAAGAGTTTGTGCTAAATTAATTAACTGTAAAACCACGAATCAAAATTAATTTTTTTAGTCAGATATGCAGAAATAAAAAAGGTCGATTCAAGAAACTAATTTGTTGCCGAATCCATGGACATACAATGTGCCTGACGTATACCGGCGACTGAATCTTTGTCACTTGGAAGTGCAGACCTTCGGTATTTTTCCTGACGGAAGTTTATTTGTAAAAGGACAGGAAGGGCTGCCCTACCTAACCTTACCTGTAAGGATGTCCTTGCACGGAGCAGCAATTCAGACGACAATCGAAGTGTACCGAACTCAAAAATCAACAATTTATGTCACAATAACTATACTCAAAAGTGCTTACTTTAACGTGAACCACCTATACCACAAAACCAGTTGCACGCCAATATATTGCTCCGCGCATAAAGAGGGTGTCAATCTTGACACGCGCACCAGTTTCGACCGTATAGCTTACTTGTTTTTATTGCTCGAGAACCTCTCTGAATAGCGGCCGTGGTTGGCGCAGAGGCTTAGAACACTCGTCTGCCAATAGGCGATCCGGGTTCGATTCCCGGCAGAGCCGGTCCCAAGATTTTCGCATGTGGGAATCAAGCCCGACGATGCCGCTGGTCGGCGGGTTTTCTCGGGGTTCTCTCGCTCCCCCCCCCCTTCTCCATTCATCATGTCACCCCTCACCTGCGCTAAAGACCTAGATATTATGGCCTCGCTCTTTAGTTTTGTAGTGATTTCGAAAATATTTTTTTTAACGCAAATTATTACACATATCAAAAATTCATTCTGGCAGTTTTAGCACTTATATATCATCGTTTGTGTATAAATTTTTCTGTTGCAATAAACCGAACGGATTTTTAGATCTCTGCCCTTGAAATATCACATATTTTGCTATCAAAATATGCCAAAATGAAGCAAAATATTTTTTTTTTGCTAGCAAACGGTTAATTATTTAAAAAAAACGCTCTGGCAAAACTGTGTATTCTATGACTGTACAAACTCTCAAATTTTTTCAAAGCATTTGGTTAGAAAATATTCGAGTTATCTGCAAATGTTTGAAAAAAAAAATGAAAGGTTATGTCCTTAAAAAGAGTGTTAGACAATTAGGCCTATATTGTATTTTCAGTTTTTGTGCGGTAACATTTATTCTAATTGAATTATCAAATATTTAATCGACAAAGCATAGGATCTATTCACGGTAAAATGCTTCGCATAAATAATAACGCTTTTAAAATAAGAAATGTGTGTGTGGAGAGGAGGAGGGAGGGAGAAAGTGTTGGGTTAAACTAAGAGGCATTTTCCGTTTTGGGTCTCTCACGACTTGTTAGGCCACGAATGATGATAATTTGTCCCTGGCACGTCAATTTACATACTTGCTCTCCCGTGGGTCGCCTATCGAAAACAACGCCTATACTAAACTGCCACATCTAGAAAATTTCCTGCATTGAAATAAGTGAGAGTGACTACGGAACATCTTTAAAATGCATTTATCTCCAACGGATTCTGAAATTAAAATAATAAAAAATATTTATGACTTATATGACCCAAAAATCAATTAAAATTTAATCAATAAGGCCGCAGTCTACCTCGGAGCTCTGGCGATAGCAAGGCTAGGGACTTACATGAAACTGCATGGTCTACAGCAATTTTCATCGTTATATTCTTATATACGTACCAAATACTTTTTTCTTATTTCAGACAGAAATTATGACTATATTTAGCTTTCATGAAATTATTTTATCTCTCATAGTTTTTGCATAATGTCTCGTAGTAAACGTCAAAATTAGCATTTCACGGTTTTACGTACGGCACTAAAACCAACTGATAAAAAAATTTACAGTGAATAACGATGTTGTAGGCTACAAGGTCTCCTATATAAAAACAAAAGTAATGATTTTTCTTTTTCCTTGTATTAAAAAAAAAATGAAGAACTTATTTTCATTTTAAATATCACTTTTTTTTTTTCAATACAAAAATATTTAAATTTCTGTTTTTATGTAGGAAACCTTGTAACCTACAACATAGTTATTCACGGTGAATTTATTTTTCAGTTGGTAGGCCTATGTCAGTTGGTTTTAGTGACGTACATAAAACCGTAAAATGCAATTTTTGACGTTTGACGTTTACGAGTCATTACGCAAAAACTATGAGATAAGAAATTTTCAATAGAGCAAAATTTAGTCACAATTGATGTCTATAATAACGACACTAGTACAAATACAAAAATTAAAAAAAAATGACATCGTAAATTGTTGTAGAAAGCGCCCCTAACATGTTACAAATCAGAGGAAAACGTTTTCCATTTTAAAAATTCAAAGGAAATTTCTTAAATTTTATTTTAGTCAGCGCGATCAGTATGCATGACAACGATTTGTTTTTATATGTTAAAATTAAGTTCACTTAAATAATTTAATATTAGGTCTATAAACTACTGATTTTTTTGTTCCCCGGGTGTCTTAGGTAGGCTAATAGGCCCTAGTAAAATTAACGGAGATGGTCCATAGGTAGAGACATGAACTTTTCGCGAAAAGAATTTTGCCCCACTTTGTTCCAGTGCCTTATGTGCACGTCTGCAGTTCTGCTTCACATATATTGGCAGCGTGCCTTTGAACTGTGACGTTTCTCATTTGACAGTACCAATCACAATAAGGTTACTGTAACACCACACGTCTGTGATTTGCGTGTAAAACCCCACGACACACGAATGTCAAAACATCCAATCTCTGACCGTGAAGCAAGTCTGCAGACGTGCACACAAGTCACTGACACAAAGTGAGGCAAATTTCTT
>PNEQ01044291.1:0-18025 GCA_003012365.1 Medauroidea extradentata | reverse complement strand
CAGAACCTAGGTAAGCCGGGCGTCCATCTAGAGGCTTAAACAACTCAAACCCATAATTATGCTACCTAGCAGAGAGAGTTGCGTAGGCCTCCTCACTAAACCTAGAAACTAATAACTACATAAATCTTCAAACAACATATTTAAAAGAAAATAATAACTCTAAAACAGGTTACCAGGTGGTGGGGTACGCTACAATAAATTCGAACACAATCATGCTCGGTAATAATCAGTTTAAAAGGAAATTAATTCAATTGAAACCTTAATATTGCATTAACTTACAATTATCTCCATACACCAATTCACCACAAATAACAGCAGCAATGTACTTAGTAAATTAGTTTGTGCATAAAATACGAGTGTATTATTATCTTGGTGGTGTTTTCAAGTGAAGAAACAAAGTTAAGATAACTTTTTTTATAGTACGTACAAGACCACTCTTATGTGTTTTACAATAACTTCGATACTACTTACAGATTACTTATAGATGTATTACTCCTTCTTTGCTTGATTATGATTTTATCCATACTGCTATACCCACTACATCATACACAAAGTTAAAACTGATATTTTAATCTGTCTAGGCATATGGCACCACACAACAAATAAAAATTACAACAGTCTTGACTTATTTCCTTGGCAAAGTTACCTTACATTCTGCAACCACAGCTGAGTTTCACTTAACTATCCACCTTTTTCTAATATCAACTTTAACAATCCTCAGGAGCAATCAATGCCAGCTTAGCATACATTCTTACAAGTGTATTTACCATCAAGGTACTTAATAACAAAATTAACTGACACCATCAATACATACTTCATCTGCTTATTATGATCAACCCCGAGAAGAACATTAATATCCTTTTAATGAATTAACCATGATCACAGTAGTTTAACTTATTCAAACTATTTTTCTTCACAATCACGATTTTTTCTTGTGCAAACAAAAAAAGATAAAAGACAATTTAACGTATAGAAGCACACAAATTTTCAAAATCACTCAATTCCCATTATCACCATATGAAGTGCATAGTTACAGAACTTGTAAACATTAATTCTTGAACAAAACTTCCAAAACAAAGCACATAATTACCTATTACTCATTAATCTTTAATACAGAGAGGCTGCGCCATAACCTCTTACCACTCACACACCATTACCACCTAACTAATTCACACATCATTATGTACCATATACGTAGTTCCTTAATCATTATAAGCCGTACCCATTTGCACAACGACAAGGCACCATCGCAACCACAATAGAACAAATAACTACCTATTTGCACCACGAGGCAAACTTCCACAACAATCATCTTCCTCAATAACAAAAACAGGGCCAGCCTTATTTGCTCCACGACGAAGGCTCCCGAATCAACATAACTTCAAAACCTCAACTCCAACATTCACACACCTTCTCATACAACAACCACTTTCTCCTATTACTCCTTTGCAGCACTCTCCTGTACATTTTACTAATTTAATAAAATTACAATTATATTATCCAGTCTCTAACCTCAAAATCAAACAATTAACTCCCTTGACATAGTTCTATTACCATAATTCTCTATACTACCCTATGGTCCTCCAAATTTTACTAAACATACTGTAATTTAACCTAAAAAAACATTTGTATTCACTGCTGCTATACCTCAAGAACAGATAAGTTAATCATTCTCAAATTTACTTTAACTTATTATAACTATTTTCCCCATCATCATATACAATTCTGCTTATCCATATTACAATGATTTCAATATTTGTTTACGTTAACTTCAATTATTTCTAAAACCCCTACCAAGTCCATAATTAACCTCAGGGAGAGAGAGAAAAAAAAAATGAAATTACTATACAGTATTATAATTAGTCAAGTATGGGCTACGTGCCAGTGCACGTCACAGTAAGTACATACTTACTGTTCTTGCTGTAGGCCTGTATGTAAACATGCTTTTCCCCGCTCACCCCAGGTGCCAACTCAAATTAATTATTTTCTTTATTGCATATAATTCAACATTAACAATAGTTACCTTACTGCTTGGATAGTTGGCAACTAATTAACTGAATGTAGTTCCCTATTTAAATACAACAAAACTAAAGTAAAATCAATCGAAAATAGACTTACATGAACTTTATTTACATAACAAACTTTTCAATTATTTTTTTTAGTCCCTTGAGAGTTGTTAAACCAAAGAATTACTGTATATGGCAGTGTTTTCAAAGGACTCCATGCTTATCACCACAGAAAAAAATGTGCAGAGTAGTGTGTACAAATTCGTCTGTATGCAGTAACAGAACAAGCTCTACTCAAACGTAACGAAACACACCAAACTATTTGTTTACCACCATGTTACGTTGCATTGCATCATGTCATGTTCACCATATTCAAAAAATTTTAGATGCCAATGGTGAAATTTAATGGACTTACATTTATGCATTATTATTTAATGTACCAACACTTTACCAGCTGTTTCGTAAATTGTTCTTGCAGTTACAAGTGTAAACCAGCCTGAATCAAAGCCCAGTAACATGTTAAACCAAAAGAAAATAATTGATTGAAAATTAAGTTAACTTCACTTTTGGTTGAGATTGTCACTTTTTTTGTTTTTAATTCTTGCCTAACTTGGGTTTTTGTAAATAAATATGTATTAATGTAGAATCCACAGAATATTTGGACGGCGTTATGCATCAACCAGCTCTGCGCTAATCGATATTGTTAAGTAACACAGGTGAAAACGTTTTCAGTTTTAAAACTGTCTTAAAAAGTATTTTAGTACTGTAGCGTGTTTCAAATATTTCTTTTACAAGACTAAAATAGGCCTACTTCTTGTAAGAATTGTTCGAAGTTGAGAACCTTTAAATACATTTTTATTTTCAACTAATAATTGGCTCATAGCTGGTTGATGCATAACACCGTCCATTTTACCTACATAAATATGAACCTCAAAATTTTTTATTATCCAAAAATACAACTACCTCAATGTTTTTGGATATGATGTTTGCAAAACAAACCTATACGTATATAAGGTATTTGGGTAAATATGGTATAGTTATCAAAAAATAAGTGTGAAACTTTTCAACATCATATTGTATCCCATAAGCAGAAAATACACAACACAAGCATTACAGTCAGCCAAGAAAATGGCTGTGCATTAGCAGCTGTTGATCTGCCGAGCTTGCAGCGTGCTGGACTGCACCACGGTGGTATGCACCTAGGATCCTTTGTCTCACTCGCCCAATCCGCTGAGTGAGCATCAAGGCACGTGCAGCACAGCATGTGGCGACACAGAGAACCAAGACTGAGCTGGGTGATTCACACCTCCACTAAGAGCCACAGTACAGCACAAACACTAAAGCATTCACGTGCAGTGCAGCAGCAAGTTCGCTAGTCTTCAAGTTTTCATCGTCGTTGCTTCGAACACGTCAAACAGTGCAGAACACTTTGTACCTCTGGGGTGTAATTTAATTCACATAATATTTAAATGTTAGTTAAGTTTTTGAACAAAAGGCAATTAAATTAGAACTGAATACTGTAGTGCAAAAAAAAAATTCTTTCTTGAGTGTATGTAGAAATTTGGGGTGCTGGTCTTATATGGGGGTGGGTAGTACATGGGTAAATACGGTATATAGCTGGATCCAATATTTAGCACCTAAAATAATTAGCAAAGTTAAATCATTAGGTTGTGACTAGGCAAATGAAGTCAGGTGCTCGTAAGAGCTGTCTCACTCAATCATCACTTGTTGACTTGAGGTTCACCAATAATCAAACTTAAAAATAAGCCTCTTTTTAAAATTGCAAAACTACCTGCATCTGTTGTTTAAAGTCAGTCTTCTTTCAACAACGCTTAAAACAAAACTAGTAGAATAAACAGCACACACAACATTGTAAATATATTTCCTCAAAAAGGTTCACACATCAATTTTAAATTGCGAACCAGTGCTTACTGTTGGCAACAGTGGAAGAAGTGCAACACTGTTGCAGACGTCATGCAGGTTGGCAGCAGCATTGCAACGTAGGTAGCAACTTCGCTCCCACCATGTAGCACAACAGAAAGTTTTTACACTGTCTCGTGCGACACATGTGGTCACATGCAATGTTTGTATTGCTGTCGTGTTGAGACCGTACCTGTTGAATATGACTACAGTAGAATACTGTTGTTACGACCTCTCACGGTTTCTGGGAAAAGTGTCATAATAGAGAAATAAAGATATTTTGGGCTGATTTTCACCCACCCAGTTAAAATTCATCATTTTTCACATAAAGTCGTAAAATACACAGTTTTTAAATTAAATACAAATTATTTCAATAGTCACATGCTCCAATAAAAAATTGTATTCACGAAAGCAATCTTTAGTCTATTGTAAAAAAAAAAAAAAAAACAACCATTGTGAAATGCCTTGACTTAGTGTGAAAAAATCACGTTATTTATTATAGAAAAGTAAACTTATTTTAGATGTTACTAAACTGATTTCGTAAGTTGTTGAAGTTGGAAACCCAGTGTGCAGAGATACATGTGGTGGTGTGGCCGGCCATGTGCTCGGTCTGTTTATGTAGTATAGGGGAGGGGAGAGTGAACTGCTGGTCTGGGCTTGTCTCACTCTCGCTCTCAACTGGCTGTGTATGCATGAAGCATACTCGGACAACAGAACAGCTTGTATTATTTACATGAAAGTATACTGCCACAATTTAAAGACTCGCAGTGTAGCCGGTAAGTCTACCTTTTTTTAATTATATCATAATAATAACAATAATACAATACGGTGCACAAGTACTTACAGAGTAGTAATCGTTGAAAGAACACACACATGAAAGGACGAACACATTTTCCGCGGAAACGCGGAGGCTTGCGACGTTTCGCCGGCCGGGCCGGCTTCTTCAGGCGGCGAGTGGAGGCACACTGATGTCTATTGTTCAGCAGAGGTTGGAAATCAGTGCACCTAGCGGCTAGAGGACACACTAGGTGTGGCGGGAAGTTTGAAAGTGGGAAGAGAGGTTATCTGATATTGAGGCCAGGTGGCTGTCTGGATTTGGTGATGTATTGGTGAGCCAGTTCCTAGCATCTCAACTCAGCACTGTTGTTCAGCTGAGGTAGAGCCCTCACCACTCTGGTACTGTAGCAAGAGTCAAAACTGGATTGATGTGATGCAGCACGTACTACAACTGGCATTTCATGTGGGTCAACAAACACCCCAGCTAAGGCTTTTTTCGTATCAGCTCTGTGGCCATTCATCCTTTGTCAAATCATCATCTACAGTAAAACCTCTTTATAATGACCCATTTTATAATGACCACTTGTCCATAATGACCCGTTTTTGGGAAACTGTGATTTTTTAACTTTTTTATTTCAAAATTCAAGGGAATTGGCAAAAAATAGGTTTTTGGGCGCCGTTTAGCATTGCTAGTGGCAAGAACTGTACTCCACACGGCACGCAGTAACTCATCCTTCCCCTCTCCTGCCATAACGGTACTCTTATCTTCCTTTCCCCTCACGTGAATACCTGGCGCGCTCGGCATTCTCCACCTTTGTTCACGTGCCAGTGTTCTCTCGCTTGCTGTTAGATATGCTACACGCTCTCTGTTTGCTCTATTATAACGATTTTAATGCGCAACTATTGGATTTCTCTTGGTTTTTTACAATTTATGACTCATTACGCTTTGATTTTCAAGATTTCAATTCGGTAATTTATTTGGTTTGAGTTTGTGAACGATTATTGACGACCCACGCAGTTCTTTTGGCTTTCGATTTGGTTACGATTATTAGGCTTGATTCTGTAAATAATTGTTGACGACCTGTACATTTTTTAAAACTTTATACAGACTTTCAATATTTTCATAATGAGTGGAAAGCGAGTCGGCTTGTCACTTCTGAACAAGTATGAAATAATCAAGGAAGTGGAATCGACACAGAAGCCGAAGTCAGAGAATGCGCGGGAGTTCGGCATCTTAAAAATGAGGGACAAGATCGTAAATGCAGTAGAGAAGGAAGGACGCAATGCAAACGTAAAAAAACTAAGGCGTAAGATGCACGCCAATTTGGAGGAAACTGTGCTGGAATGGTTCGGCCAACTTAGAGCACAAAGCTTGCCTGTAAGCGGACGACTTTTTTAAAAAATATGAAACAGTTGTTCGGCCCTTTATGTGTCAGACTTTCTTTTATTGTGTGTTTGTTTAATGTCCCATCAACGCAGTGATAATAGTAAACAAATAATCTGCCTAATTTATCACGTTTGTAGTTTTTCATGATTTTTTTTCCTTGTGTACTCTTTAGTAAATTTAAAAATTTTCTTGTACAAACTGCTACGACTATGCTGTTAAGTAATTAATAGTACACTTTTAGTAGAGTGGGGGCCATGTTGCTACATTTTCTTTGTCCTGAACAAAATATTTTACATTGTGATGTAACTTTAATATTTTAACTGAGCGATAATGCTACGTCATAGTGGACGCTCGCAATTATCTTTCAGTCAGTCTCAAGGCAGAGCAGGCTGATGTGCTGAAGAGGACAGTTGCTGTGGCTGTGGTATTGATCGGTGCATGCGCGCACAGCCATCTTCAGCACTCCCCCCCCACCTGGTCTATCCTCCCGGCCAGCCGAGCGGCTGGCCGATAACAAGCAAGCAGCGATACTGCATATAACCTCACAGTGCATAACTTTCTAAGCGTTCATAACGTAAAAGAAAAGCCCCGAGAGTAGAATACACTATCGCCTTTTCTCTAAAAGACACCTGGTCATAAATTTTGTTTATAGCTACATTTAAATATAAGATTTATTATTGCTTAAGATGACTGAACATGGACTTATTGCGAAAACAGCCTATTTTGACATACAGAGGTTCCAAATGGGTCCGAAGTCTTGTAACGGCCACCTCTCTACAACGACCTTAATCTCTGGAACTGTGAGGAGTCGTGATTAAGAGGTTTTACTGTACTTTTTTTGTGATTGCGTGTGAACCGTTGCAACATACAGCCATTATAAGATTTTAAGTGATACCGAAAAAAGTTTTTGCTAAAGAACAAACAAATTTTAAAAAACATATTTATTTTTAAAAACCAGTATGCCCGGTCGAACGTGAATTTGGAGCCCCTCAAAATGGATAAAATATGAAAAAGTTGCTGTCATGTATAAAATTACAACTGGATTACTCGTCGCTTAGTCTTGGGACTATAGGAAAAATCATAAAACTATGGCACTACACACCAGTTTAATACTTGTGCACTGCGAAGTAGCTAATCGCTCCCCTGTTGAGTTAGCATAAACAAAAACCCTATCAGCTCACATGCCGCATAAGGTGATGGCACCAATTGTATTTGCGCCGTAGGCAGTTTTTACGCAGCAGTGCTTGCATAACTACACGTCTCTTCTACCAAGTAATCTATAACAGCGGAAGTTGTCAAGGACACAACCGGATGTGAAGCTAGAGAGAAAAAAAGGTGAAATAATGCTGGATTGTTTCCTTTTTTTTTAAAAAAAACAAAATTTCATAAACATTTATTAATTTGTTTGTTCTTACTGAATATTTTTTTCTATTGTATTACTATAATAATGGCTTTAAAACTCACATTGACTTCAAAACAAATGCTGAGATTTATGTATTAAGTAAAATGTTTCATTTTTAACTGAATAAATAAATATACTTTTTTATGTGAGTTCGCGTGTGAATATTAATATTTAAATCAAAATAAGTACATAAATAATTTATTATACACCTGATATTTTACAGTATATAGTACAATACTTTGGATAGAATAAATTTTTTTCTCTCATACTTTCCTTAAACTGTTGTTGTAGAAGTTTGGAAAAATTATAAAGAAGGATTTGTCTCGCGTTTGTATTGTGTTGTGTGTGTAATTGTTTTTGTGTAACGGTCGACCATGATGTATACATACGAAGAAATCTGGTATGTGCGGTTAAAAGCTAGGAGAATATTGTGGTAGGTAATGGTTGCTGGCTCAGGTCAATGCCGACAGCACTGCACATTGCATTGTCTCGGCCGGCTGTTGTCAGATGACTATAGGTCAATGATCTGTTGCCGTTGATCCAGATCTGGGTCCATGTTGTACTGTCTGGTGACAGGCAACTTAAAATTCTGGTCGAAGTTCATATACTAATATTTTTTTTAAATTTTGTTTAGAAAGAAGAATTACAGACATTCATTAAGTAATTACAAACCTCAATTCAATTAATTTTATATTATTATTATTTTTAAGTAGATTAAAAACTGTCCCTCCTTATTACGTCACAAAATTTATAATTTAGTGTTTTGAAATTGGTCTGTTCCAAGCAAATTATTATCCTGTATGGTATAGGTAAGGGGATATATTTGTACGTGCCGTTTATAATTATTAATTTGACTGAGTGATGCGGATATCAATACTACATAGACTCTGTATTACTCAAATTTATTTATTTAAATTACTATTTTCTATTTAAATTATATATTAAGTATGCTGTGAGGAGTAAATTATTTAACTGGGTATGGCATTATCTCATATCTGAAACGCTCAGCATTGGAAGTAGTGAGATTAAATTACAGAAACTATATTTACATAGTCAAGAGAAATTACAGGACGAACACAAGGAAAAAATCAGCTTTATAGCTCACCATGTAAGGGCTCAAATTCAGATACAACTGCCCAATGATCAACTGCGTGGCATCCATGGACCCACAGCTGAAAGTCCAAAATTGCTCCAACTGCCTACACAGGCCAGTAGAGCAAAAGGGTGGTCCCTCTATGCGGCCTAACCTGCAGAGACCAAAATTTGCCTTACGCGCAAATCAAAGAAAAATGAAGAAAAAGAGAAGATCTCTCCTAATGGTAAGAACTCAATTTACTGTAAAGCCTCCTATTTCAAAGTTCTTTTACCCATCATGTCCACATGTCCCTGCTGCTATAACTGATGTCAGCTACCTCAAGATTGGCCAAGTCCTGGACCACAGTTCTGAATGAACATAATGACTCTCATTCTGAGTGCTCGTGTTGCCTCACCTCTTGAGAAAGTTAAAGTTAAAGAATAAAGAAATTAAAAGTATTCTAATGAAAATAAAATAGCTGTGGGACATGAAACAGGCCGGGCATGTCCCGCCGCGCTTCTGTGTGTTCAGTGCTCACGCTGCGAATTCCTTGTAAGTGGCCGCCGTCGCCCATGCACTACTCGCACGTTCAAGTACTGTGGCTGCCTATCAGAAGATGGCAAATACAGCTGTAAAATCTTCTAGTTGAAACTTGAAAGTAATGAAATATCAAAACACTATGAATAATAGAACTGCATGTAAGTGCTCTCTGGAGCGACAAACTGTTACCTATTTAAGAAATATTGTGTTTAACTAAAATTATATTATATCTTATTTAAATATAATGCATAAAATCATTCATGGTTGTATTAAAGGGTCGTGTAAAACAATGCCATCATTATTTCATCCAAGTTAAGTTATATACGGCGCACACAGTGGATTTAAGACCAATAAATTATGTTACTTCATAAATATATCATAGTGATAAAATTTTTAAAAATTCACTTTAGAATATGTGTAGTACTATTCGTTTATTAAAAAACAAGGTTACTTAACTTAAATATTTTTTATGTTTAGATATTCAAGGAATAATTATCTCAATTAAATTCACAGTTCCTTTAAAATTATATTACGTTAAGTGTGTGGCTTTTGATTAATACATTCTAGCACTGGGATTTTTAAGTTTTCTGAATTATATGCAATTTCACAGGTGGGTGGATGGAGTAATTTAAAAAATTGATTTTTTGACTATATTATTAATTAGTTAATTTGGAGGGATGGTGGCTTGGTAGTGAGAGGTGAGGAGCTTAAGGTGCCTCCACCACTGTGGTAAAACTCTTATTTGAATATGTTTTACACATGAGTTAAAGTGGTTGCATGGCTGTAGTTAGAGGTAGGCACTTTATACTGAAACTACTCTGTGGACGAGTCTCAAAGTGGATTTACACCAGGAATTTGTGTGTCCGTTACTAGGTCACTGATGTTGGTTATGGTACTTGCTTTGCTATCTGGTATGCTAAGCATCATGTCACCTATGTCAATTGCGTTTGCGGAGATGGCGTCACATGCTACCATGACACATTCCATCACAAGGTTACGTTCAGTCGCATCTCCTGCCCCGCCAACGCTCAGCTCTGCCTCGTCTATGTGGTTCGTGCTGCTCTTGGCGGTCACATTGAACTATTATAAAGGTATATTACAAGAACTTCATTTTTCCACAGATCATTTGAGTGGCCACACAACACTGTAAGTTGTTTGGTTGTGATAATACAGACTTTCAAAGTTGGGGTATTCTTTTTTACTCACACTTTAATTAAATTACAGTACTTTAACTTGCTCCATAAAGAAAACTATTTCTCCATATAATTCACATAAGGGTTTCAATTCGTACAATGGGTGGCGCAAAATGATCACTTTGCAATGTTGTTTCATATACTAGTTAATATTTTTTTTTTTAAATCACATATTGAACTCTAATAACAGAAGGACATAATCAAACACTTACTTCAGGTAAATTGAGTATACTTTTTTATATTTTCAGATGATTTTCCTTAAAGGGATCATTTTGAGCCACATTCCCTACACTCACACAAACACACATGAACAAATACAATTTTTTTTGACAGTTGTGTTGGCATCCTTTTTACAGCTGTTTCAATGGAAAAAGCAACGTGTTCCTCTATCACAGGTGATTTCTGAACAAACAAACTAAGTTGATTGGTAAACTGTGCAGTACGTATATCAAAATGAAAGTATTTTCTGTGCACACATGGTAATCTTCAGAACTGGCAGAAACTAATAAATATTATCTAAGATATACATATATATACCTGGACTGTCAGCTGAGTGCGCTTTTGCACAAACCAAATGAGGCAGAAGCAAAAACTATTTTTACATGGATACTGTTCTAAAAATAAATGCCAACACAACTGTCAAAAAATGGAATTCTTTCATGTGACAGACTATATGTATATGTATTTATGTGTGCACACGCGCATGTGTATGTTGAGAGAAACAGAGATGAAGGGACAGAGCAATGAAAAACATATTTTTAAATCATTTTCAATTTCCTTTAACAATTCTACAAGGTTTCCTCAATTTTTTCTTATATTAGAGTGATTTTTTGGACCATTCCCGAGTTGGCCCACGTAAAATTGTGATCCACTGTACCTTTGTGAGGCTGATAATGAATAATCTACACCCTTGTTAACACCTCCATGCAGATTCCACACAAAATTTGTAACACTACCGTTCAACTTGCCTTTTCCATGCTACAACAGGTGCGAGTGTTTCTTGTTCCTCTTCTTACCCTTGAACATGTTCCCTTTAACAAAAACATTTGATCTGCCAGCAAGTTACAAAAAAATTTTCTGTTTACTTGACGTAAGCATTCTGGAGCAGCTGGTGCCTCAGATGTTGAGACCAGGCACCATTTCCCAAATATCTCTTGGACTAATGAACTTTCATCACAGATTTTTGTGAGCGCTGCTGTTGCAGCAGCTTTTGAACTGGCCGGCCATCTTCTCATGAAACATTAGACCTAGGTCAGTCTTTAAAGCAAGTTTCATTGACCTTCCTTAGTACCACTGCCTTGCTGCATGTCATGATTTGATACATTTGTACCGAAGACTCGTTTGCTCTGTGAAACACGTGAAGACAGACATTACTGGAAATGCTATGTCCCGTATTTGCTTTGTACTCAATTTATGCTTTATAAAAAGGGCAAAGAAAAAAAGGTTTTTGCAATGATCATTAACATTTTTGGAGGCAGGAAGGGGAGGAGAGAAAAATGTGCACAGAAATACAAAAAAAAAAAAAAAAAAAAAAAAAAAAAAAAAAAAAAAAAAAAAAAAAAAAAAAAAAAATTATTTATCATAAATATCATGGACACAACTGTAAAAACTTCATTAAAAAACCATCAAAATGTTTCTGTTAACAGTGAGTAAACATTAATTAAAAATATAACTGCATAGATTAATTCGAGTTTATGGATATTGTTCAATGTACAAAACTTTACACAGCTACTATAATAAAAAGAAGTAGACAGTGTGAATTGCTTCATGCACCAATGTAACATCGCACAACCACTTCAGGTAGAGTTTTCAGTAACCTTGTGCACCTAGAACAAAAAGACAAAGGACAGTATTTAAACGTACTGTATTGCTATGAATGTTTAGTTCAGCAGTTGGCTTCAATACATTGTTATTGACAGTCAAGCATGTATCACGAGTCGTCAGCCTAATTTATAATTTTGACGTCAACACACTGGCAACATAATGTGTTATTTTATCAAGATGTGCAAGATATTATAACCTAATGTGCATTCTGATTTTATTTTTGTCAGATTTTAATACTAGTCGCATGCTGGCAGCGTGGTATCTTTCCTGCATTTTTCCAGCCCTGAGACTTGGGCTGAACATTTTGAAAGATTTCACTTTTGTTGTATTCTATTGGGCAGATTATGAATGGTAAGAAATGCTGACTTAAATGTCAAACAATGATACTCAAGAGATTTGATAAACTGAATTTCACTCAAGACCATTCAACGTATAATTGGTTTGTTTTAGACAAGAATATCGCACCTACAGTGAACTCAATGGCATGTCACAAGAAACCTGTAAATCTGCGGCAACTTCAAAGTGATAACTCAGTATTTCAGAGAAATATTTACGGTAACTTCCCGAAAGGCTCTGAAAATAGTACAGTTAGTTGAGCATTTCAAGGTAACTGTTATGTGTGTGTGTGTGTGTGTGTGTGTGTGTGTGTGTATATATGTGTGTGTGTATACATATATGTGTGTGTGTGTGTACACACACAGTAAAATCTCTCTATAAAGACCCTTCACGGTTCCACAGAATAGGGTCTTTAAATACTTATATAGGGGCGGTCTTTATATAAAGAGGTTTAAATGTACAGTACAACAGGATTTATTTGCTTGGGCATACTCCATTGCGAAAAAACTACTGTCAAAAGAAAAGTAAAAATTTGACAAGAAAACATAAAAAGCAGAGTACGCTTTAGTCATAGGGATATATACACAACATGAAATTCCAAAAACTGGAATCTGGTCGGATAAAAGATAAAACAAGAACAAAACAGAAAATAAAAGGATTAACAAAAATATAAAAAAAGAAACCTAAGTTGACATGCAACACAACGATGAGACGAAACAAAAACATAAATACAGCAAATGACACAATAATGAGACAAAACAAAACACAAAGATGTCGGCCACAAACAGAAAAAACAACAAATGATGAGACGAAACAAAACACAGTAGTTTTCCAAACAGTCAGTATAAACGACGTTTCGGGAACTGGAATCTGTTCCCGTCATCAGGTAGACACACAGGGTTCAGGAACACGAGTGCAACTGATGAGGATACTGGAAAAACCATTGGTTTATATAGGGTGATGCCCCTTATCGTGCTCAGCCAATGGTAGACGAGCTGTCTCCTGATTGGTCACGCAGCATGTATTGACTCTGATTGGTTGTGGTAGGTTGAGAGTTTGTTTTTATTTTGTGCTGTAAATTTGTTTCTCTTTTAATCAATGGGATGCACATATTTTTTAATTCAATGCTCTGTTGACTGAAAATATTGCTATTGCTGATAATATAGGCTGATTCTTTTATTTTTCTTTTAATTTTGTCAGTTTCCTGTGTAAGTGGTTTAGAGTCTTCCCAAAGGATTTTGTGGCTATTTTCCCATGCATGTTCGGCCAGTCTAGATTTTTGGGTTTCGCCTTTTTTGCAATAGTTTTTATGTTCTTTTATACGGGTTGATAGAGCTCTGCCAGTTTCATCAGTGTACATATGGCCACATTCGCAGGGTATCTGATATACACAGTTGTGTGTTTTTAGTTCTTCTGTGGCTGGTTTCACCCTGGTAACCATACTTTTAATGGTTGCTTTAGATCGGAATGCAAATAATCTCAGCTCGGTTGGCTAGTGTGCATAATTCGCACACTAGCCAACCGAGCTGAGATTATTTAATTTGTTCCAACAAGAAATCCGTAGCTGAAGAACACAACCAAATAAGAAAAGAAATCACAGCAAATGGTTACTCAACAAACACCATCAAACAGAACATGAAACCTAACAGAACACTTAAGCCCACAGAAACAGAAAAACCATCAGGAACCCTAGTTATTCCGTATGTTTGAGGCCTTTCTGAAAATATAAGACGTCTGGGAAATAAATACGGACTTCGAACAGCATTCTGATCTAAAGCAACCATTAAAAGTCATGCACTCCCATTGCAAAGTTCTTTCAAAGATCGTACAGTAAAACCTCTATTTTAAAAGCCCAAGGTTCGTGAGGAAAGGGTTGTTATAGAGAGGTGGTTGTTATAAAGAGGTTTTACTGTATGTGTGTTTATGTGTGTGTGTACCGTACGTGCGCCAGCTCTGAAAAATATATGGATAGACATGCTGTCGACTTTGTTGTATTATTTATAACTTTACGGATGACAAACCCATACCCACCAGGGACTCAGCAGAGATGGATGAGGTGGGACCAGCAGACCGAGTCGAGGAGAAGCTACGGAGGTGTGGAAGACGGTGACACTCTTCGAGTGGTGTGAATAAGTGTGCAAGTGGACGAGCAGGTTAAACTATATTCACGTATTGGGAGACATTTCTAGGTAGAAACACATGTGGAAGGAGGGAGGCAGAGAGAGAGAGAGAGAATTTGGGTAGCAGAAATTGAAAAATGTTTGAGCGAGATAGAGCAGGGAAGGCCCGATGCCATGAACGACTACAGTTCCCAGCATGCACTGCGTACCCAGCATTCACAGTCACTCCAGCAAGTCGGCGAGGTCCATGCAGAAAAACTGATTATATTCACTTCAGACGTAAATAAAACATCCATATCAACTAACTCATATCCGACAGTGTTAAATAACCCAGTACACTGGTTCCCACATCCATCTAAACAATGGGTCGAACTTCCTACCTTTTCCGGCTTTTCTAATGAAAACATCGTATCTCGTTTGAAGAAAACGGAGGAAAATTTTACTTATTTTACATGAGCATGGAAGAAAAATTCCGGTGCTTGGGGAATAGTTTCAAAAATACCAACACATTACTGGTTGGAACTCGACAGAGAAAATTTACACTCCCTTGAACACTTTAAGGAAGAATTTTTAAGGCACTTTTGGAATGCTAAGGTTCAGGGAAACATTCGCGCTTGTCTACATCATGAAAAATATGATCCGAGGAGCAGTAAATAGCTCGACCAACACTTCAGCGAGGTCTACGAGCGTACTCGTCACTTAACTGCTTCCATGAAAGACGAGCTTGCTGAGAAAATAATAGCACAACTTCCCGCAAGTTATCACGACAAATGTGCGGATTGTCTTTTTTCAAACTCCTACAACTGAACGGAGAATGAACGTCCTGTCTCTAATAATTCACAGCCCTTGTATCAACCACCACAGCAAAGTTATGATGGGTGTAATAATAACCAAGGTCCTGTTCAAAATAATCTAGGCCAACACCAGCAGTTTTCTTATCAGTCTAGCAGCCGAGGTCAGCCTAGAGTCAATTTAATTAACCAACAGCAAGGTGTACCCTATGGTAATTACAGATACCAGTCTAGATTCAACTATCGTAGTAGAGACTACCGAAATTCCAGAGGAAGTCAGAGCAGATTACAGGTACCAACCCGATTACAGAAGAGAGAGAGATTGGGTATAATCATTAGCCTAACAAAACAAAATTTAGATAGTAAACATCTAGATCTCATGCCTAATTCTTATGTTGACAAGGACGGTATGATCTACGTAATGTCACCTTCAGATCCTCCATCAGAAAAATCACCACCATCTCCAAAAGAAATCAGCATTTTCAACAGAAACCTGCTGTATAACTGAACCAGTTAGCTACACCAACTGATAATGCATCTACCAACCATTACAACACAAGTACTCCTACAACTAGAAGTACGACCTTTGTGCCTAGTAGTCAGTTTGTGAACTCTAGCATAAGTGGCAACAGTACAGGCATGTTTATGGCCTCAATACCTAACCAGACAAACTTTGCCCGACACCAAGCATTGAGTCCTACTACTCCAGATTATATTAGCAGCACAAGCAACCACACGAGAGATACTTACTAATCGCGATAATGAAGTCACTGACTTAACTAACATTAAACCCAAGCTAACTGCAGAGCTACCTCGGGAAGATTATATACACATATATATATATAAAATTATGAGAGGCCGTATACAATTCTATCTTTGCAATGAATGCAGAAACTCAATGTAAATATTTTCTTTTACAAATGCATTCGCTTAGTTTGATAGCAAGATTTGCTACGAAATTTCACTGTTGAACTTCGAGAGTTCGATTACTAGGCAAGCATTTCTTCTAAACATATTTTGCCTACGAGAGTTATTAATTGTATAACTAGTAACATTACTTACTGTTTGACCGTTAGTCCAAGGAAGAGAGAAGCATGATTTATTTTCCTTTGTTTTAATTTTATTTTGGAATTTGATGAATTGATACTGCTGAATCTTGTGTTACTTCTTGAGTATGGGCTATGTTTAGCTCGTGTAAATTCTTGATAATTTTCTTCTGATATGTAACACTTTACCTCACAGGATTTTATGTTATTTATGTTATGAACGTATTAGTGTAAACCTTCCTAATGTTGAATGATTTAGTGTTGTTGTCGTTTTAATTATTGTTAATGTTCCTCATTGTGTGTTTACGTATAATGTTGTGTGTTATAATGTATAACTACTGTACTGTGATTTGTTGCATTTGTTGGGTAAGGTAGTTTCTGAGGACTACATGTCCTAGTACTGAATAGCAATTTTAGGTAGTATTACCTCTGTAAACAATCACAACCTATAATGTTGTTAGTGTCTTCTTAATTACACTATTTAGAGTTGAATAGGTAGTGCTCCATAGGGTTATTGCACTGTCTCTCACTCTGTATTGTGGGCATACGGCGGCAAACATTTGAATTTCGCCGTAGAAGACCTCTTCAGTTCCAGTAGAAGAAGATAACATCAGGAATTATTGTGCTTATGAACATTTTGTATAATATGAACTTTTTACAACTGAAAAACACAGACAGAACATTATACGTTAAGAACACTATAGTGACACTAGGTGCATTGTTGGGTTGTTAAATACTGCACGTTATTTTAACAACCAATGTATACTTATTTTTAAATGCACGTAAAAGACACACATTAAGACAGTGTGTTAAACAAAAGGTTAATTATAATAGCTGAATACAGTGTGAGTGAGTTTTTTGTGAATTACCTGACTGAACGAGAACACATAATCGCCCCTGCACTGTCAAAAATGAATCAACTACCACACTGCATGATGGGAGTTATGCAGCCGCCAACTTCATGGTAGCAGAGTCGCTGCCAACCACACCTGTCGACACTGCAGTCAACTTTCACCTCCAGCACGCCATGTCCTGTGCACGTGTTCTCCAGAGATACCAACAGGATAGACTCTTTCTACTAGAGAGCAGGATATTTGAATTGGTTTTGATACAAGCAACTTCTAAATTTTGTTTCAGACTCTTCACCAAGTTGCGAAAATGACTTATCTCAGCTAAGGTTGACGTATATGTTTACTTATTTATTTCGATACTTACATGTGTTTTATGAACTTTCTACTACGAAATTATTAGGTGATTTTATGTTTAAGTGTTCAAAAAAATTTGTTCGTTGATGCTTGTGAAATTTTTTTGTTAGATTTATGTTTGAAATTCAATTTAACAGGTGATATTTCCAAGTTCGTACAGAATTAACGATCTAGATAAATTGCAGGTGGGGCAATCTGTAATAGAGGCCATTCGGAATAAAGTGAGCACTAAAGATTTAACCTTTGAAAAAAATCACTAGCCGTTACTGCATATACATCACCACTAACAAGAGTTACTTTACTGCTTGTATGGTTGGTAGCGATTTATTGTACGTAGTTCCGTGTATTTTCCTATTTGAATACAACATTAGTGAAAGAACATATGACGAACTCGACCTGTCTG
>PNEQ01044290.1:0-18023 GCA_003012365.1 Medauroidea extradentata | reverse complement strand
TTTGCTGCCTTAAAAATTTTGTTGCTTTATATACACACTAGTTGCAAAATAAAGATGAGGGACAGGCAACACTTTATTAGAATGTGAAAGTAAACATTTGTAAAATTAATACAATTTAAACTGAAAGATAATAACATCGACTAATAATACACCGAAATCTGATATGTTTGTGGCACAACGTCAATATTTCTACTCCTAATTATATGTACAATTACTTATGACCATGAAATATCATCCACGGTTATTCTGTACTAAATGCGACTAAGAACTTCTTAACCGCAATATCTTGTTGCGATTTGTGTCCTTTTTCCCCACAGCCTTCGCTTGCCATTGTGTGACGCCTCGCGCTCATCAGTTTCCTGCGCGAAGGCCTGCCTGCCGAACATACCCGAAGCGGGACTTAGACAAATTTCCACCTTCACGAGTTGGCCCGTTTTTTGTGTCCATGACTGTACATGATACATTTGTTTACTAACATGTTTCTGTACATAAAGAAGAAAAATATGTTTGTGATGTTTATTGTTGTATTCTGTAAAGTGCAACTGTAAAATTCCCGAAAACTATTTCACAACACAAGACACGTGTGTAATTGCCAAAAAAATTTAACAGTTCTTGTTTTATTTACGTTTTAAAAACTCCTATGGTCGTTTTTTTCCAGTAGGAAACCAGAATTTTATTTCTATTCAAATAATATTGACAACCCTACTTGCATACTTCGCGTGCGCGGTGGCTAAAACTACACATTTCCCATGCGCGTGTACATACACTAAGATGAACAATAGGTCGGGCTCTATCTGTGAAATTCAGTACGGAATTTTGTCTGGAATCCACTTAGTTGCGGTACACTCTTGCAACAAATTTGGTACAGAATTCTGTACTGCATTGTGAATAACGTGTACCGGGCTATAGAATAGGAATATTCACAAGGAAACTGTCGTGAAAAGAAGGAACTCTTAAGAGTGAAAGGGTTAAATTGCTTCTAATAACATTGTTGTTCTACTCATCAGTAAATTAACATTTTCGATTGTGAAAATTATTAAAACTTATAAATACGTATCCCATCATGTGTAAGAATAAAGTAAAAAAATATTGGTTACATCGTGTTTGGGTGTGTGATTCAGTTAATGACTAGTGTCTATTATTCGTCTTGAATTTGTGCTCACTATGAACTGATTAAATAACAGACCTGTCAATGTTAAGAAAATTTTGATTGTTCAGTGAAATAACTATATCTTTATGGAAATAGTAGTTGAATTCAGCATTTAGGTATAAGCGTATATTTGCAGACCTAGGCCTGGTTAATATCCCAGTACATGAAAACACTAGCGTTGTTATTATAACATTTGGTTAGAAAACTCCACTAAAAATTACATTATAAAAAGTGCCCTTTTGTAGCAATATGAATTAAAAAGCTGAAATTATTCTTTAAATTAAAATATTTTGTTCAACAGCGATTATGGTGACCCACAATTCAGTACACAGTGTTTAATTTTTTTGAATATGCTTAAAATGAGAATAAAGTCGTTGACCAAAAAATTAACTTTAATGTAAAAAAGCATGGGATGCTTGATATCAGTTGTAAATTTTTTATCACTAGATATTCGTAATTACGAAATTAAGGAAAGTGGGTAGAGAGAAACTTACTTTTTCATGAAGTACATTTTTTGGTCAGTGACTTTGTTATTACTTTAATGTTATTCAAAAAATTAAAATATATTGAAATGTAGGACACACCATAGCTTAAAAAATATTAATATTAAAGATAATTTTTCTAATTTCAGTTCATATTGCTACAAAAGCTTGTTTTTATTTATTTATTGTAACTGTAGTTAATTATATTTTGCTTTAAAACACAATTGAAGGTATAATAAATAAGTGATAATGTATTTCAAAATGGTTTATTTAAATATTTTAATTTAAAGCATTTTTCTTTTTCTGTCACAGTCAGATAACATTTAATTTGCAATTAATGAGAATCATTTGAAATGTATGAGAATGCGAGGTGATAGCTATGAAATAATTGTATTCTTATCTATTCAAAATACCCGTGTAAAATTTCAAATAATGCGGATGTCTGGAAGTAGTTGGCAATTGAAATGAAATATCCCATTGCGTTCCTACATGCACACAGGTGCAGATAATAAACAGGACCATTGCCAGGCAGTCAAACATTGACGGAGAACACGGCAAGGAAGCGAGAGTGCGCACTTAGCATCCATGCTTGTTACCCACTGCTACGTGTACTTATCGTCGCCTCTGCCAGAGTGCCTCTCGGGAAATCACGCGGGCGGCATTTTGTTCCGTGGGCCAGGTCCTCGGCCACGCAGCGTTACGCCAAACAGACCGGCAAAAAAAAGTAACTATCGCTGAAGAGGAGGAGGTTAGGGGAATTTCGGCGGGGGCACATTGGTACTCCTGGCGCGGCGCTAACCGCCAACTCCTGCCGCCCACTATCCCTCCCCCACCCCCCTAGGGCGGCAATAAAACTGAGGGGGTGGCTGGGAGGAGGGAGGGCTTAAGAGGGGTATTACGACCCGTTTATGGCAAATGCAAAATGGGGTGGCGAGGATGCGCCCTCCATTACGCCCTCGCGCGGTAGCGTAGTCTCTGGGAATAAACTGCCACCTCTACCACCGAGGTCAGAGGTCACTAACATACCGCCTTCCTGCCTTGCCCGGTGTGTCCAGCCGCGTGGAAACTTTACTATCGGCTGTACACGCCAAATAAAACACTTCCCATGCCAAGGCTGTCATATTTGTCTTCCAGACACTTTGTATCTTTCCGTCACTGGCATGAAGAAGTTTTGACCGCTATGTATAGAATAAAAATTAAATAACTATTTAAATTCTAATAAATTAATATAGCACAATTTAAAACGCATAAAATGTGTAAAAAAAATATCCAATGAAAATACTTGTAAGATTTAAAACAAAAAAACGTGGGACACATGCAATACAAAAAAATGAGTGGAGATAGTAACTGTCGCTGAGAAAACTCACGTAACAGTTCTTTTAATGTACAGTGCAATAAAATTGTTGGTGAGTTAGGTGATCAATTAATACAGCGACTATATGTTGCATGCAAACAAAGTTTGTACCGGATAGACAAACAGACAGACAAAATAATCGAGTTCCTAATATCGCATTGTCATCCAGTTCTTAGCTAAGTTTAAAGTATCTATCTCATAGAGAAGCTTGTTTAACATTGATTGGGAAAAGACGGCAAAAAGACTGACAAGGAAGAGAGTTAATAACAACGTGGTCAAAAGTATCTCATTGACGGCTTCCGATGATGAATTTTAAGTACAGTTCACTCCCGACACTTTTGTTGTTACTTAGAGAGCTATACGTATACTTACATTTAAAATACGTAGGATGATACAAATCGGCTAAAAGGGAAACATTTAATTAGGGTTATGGAAGCGCTCACTTTATTGCGAAGATATAGCATTTTAACAACGCGTTTTGGCTGTCAATGACAGTCACCTCTACTTATGTTCCTTAACACTTAAAGAGTGCTGTACACTCGTAAGTTTTCCATCACTGTTCAGAGCGTAGATGAGAGAAAAATACAGATGATGCATTAGTAAGGTTTATTTACGTAAACATATGGTGGAATGTAATCAGCTGTTGCTGAGGTGTAGTAATAAATGAGGTTATGGTCGTACAGCACACAGCAGAATTGTACACTCTGCTATAGTAACCAACAACTTTTTTTACGTATCAATATGGCACATTACATTGCAATCTAACAAGCATTTAAAATTATCGCTAATGTATTAACTGCTCTTGTAATCTCACTGAAAGAAATAGAACACGCTCCACTCAGAATCCAGTCTAGGACGTTACGAGCGGCAAAGCGAAGTTTCAAGACTCAATACTGTGTTGAAGTTATCAGCTCGTATCCATAAATCTCGTAAACGACTCTAAGGAATAGTGACGGTTTTAGTAATACGCTCATAACTTGAACCGTATTAAACTTATGCTTGTATTATGATCCATTACGTTGTTCAGAACCGCTTCTCGTTACGTCTGCTCGTTTTTATGATAAAAACTAGGAGGCGGCATTTTACATACATTAGATTATTTACTGTTCGATAGGTAACATTCTTTATGTAGAATATTGCCATTGACAACTTGCAAAGTTGAAAACGTCAAGGTAAGAAAAAAATTAGGTTTTGAGTGACGATATGTCCTCCAGTGACTCTCTACTTTACCATAACTCTCAGTTAAAAGTTAGCGGGAAGTTCGACATGTTGGCTTACGTGAAGAAATATACCGTCTATATGTGTGTATTATTTCTCCTGTGGAACTTGAAACGGTGGAAATGTAATAGTATTTGTGAACCGCATGGCACAAATGCAAACCAATACTTCTATGTGTTTGTCTTACGAATCAAGTTAGAATTTGTTCAAAAAAATACTGAATTTAAAATTAAACATTGACAATTTTCTTTAATTTTTTTCAAAACATAAAATTAAATTTAATACGTTTTTAAACAGTGGTTTTCCTTTCTATCATAAAGCCGTTTAATGCACATTTGGACTTTGTACATTAATTATGACAATTAAGGAATGTTCGTTACACTAAAAAATAGTCACAGTGTATATCTACAAAACACACCATATGTCACACAAATATAAACAAATTTTAAGAAAATAATAATATAAATTTTGGCTGAACCGCCTCTCTTAAGAGCGTATAACGTGCCTCGACTTCACAAGCGCCTGGAAACCTTCAGCCCGCAATACATGTGTTTCCACTCGGCTGACCTTGCTCATCCTCTCAGCCAAAAGGCTGAGCCCGCAAAATTCAAATCTGCGCACTAATACTTTGCCTTGGTACCGGTACTTTGTAGGTTGGCATTTCCAGGTAAGTGTTCACTGACAATAAATACCTCGTTATACATGATCTATCACTCATTCAATTTACAGCTACTAATTACAAGAGCTGCGGGACAAAGATTTTTGCCGCAGTTTGTTTAAGTGCCTTGTGTGCACATCGACAGCTGTGCTTCATGGTTATTGGCAGCGTGTCTTTGTTCACATACGGCTCTCATTTGCCTACACTAGTGAGAATCAGGTAATTATGACGTCATACGCCTGCGATTTACCAATAGAACCTCAAGAAAAACGAGAGCTAAGACATCCTATGACTATGGACTGGAAAATTTCGTGAATTCAATGACATTTAGGCTAGAATCTATTACTATGCACACTCAAGCCCCGTATATTCGGTCGTTGTCTACTGTTCCACTGAGTAGCAGCTAGTTGACTAATAGTCGGGGCTTGAGTATGTATAGTACACTTGATTCTAGCCTACGGGTCACTGAATTCGCGAAATTTTCCAGTCCCTACCTATTACTGACCATGGAGCATAACTACGTGTCTGCACGTAAGGCATTGAAACCAGTAGTTCAAAAATCTGTTCGCCACAAAATCGTCGCCCAGTTTATTACCACGTTGCAGAGGAAAGCGATTTATGGCTGGAGACTGTAAAGTGCATGGCTCAATGAGTCTGCTTGAAGATCAGAGCAGCTACCAGCTCTCGAAACGTAACGACAAACTGGTTTAAGAAAACATTATATACTCTTCTGAGGCGTGATCGCTGCTTCTTATAGTCTGAACGTCTGTGTATTCTTCGTTAGAGACGGGAAGAATCCACAGGTTCACAGACCTGCAGGCTAGCCTCCAAGAATATATGGTGTTTTGGCAAAAGGTCGTAAGCCACTTTGCACTGTTTTAACATAATAATTTATTCTTTAATAACTTATTAGTGAATATTTTTAGAAACTTTGCACGTCATATCTTATCGTTGTGCAAATGTACAACATAGGTCGACAAATTAATAGAGTGGTTCATTTAAGCTTGAAAATATCTTACTTAAATTTAATCAAATGTGGATTACTACCTTTTGCCAAAACACCATCGATATGTACACTCACGCAAACAACAGTTGTTCATTAGCTGCTCGCTGACACGGTGATATGGGCCTGCACTGAGTTAAATTCTTATTATTTGCTCAGCGATGTTCACGAGGTGTCAAATAAGTCGAGGGCAAATTGTGAAAGTGACGCGAACTAACAGTTGGTGGAGTTCTCTCTTGTGCCTAAAAGAAAACGCGAATTTTTCAAGTCCCTAGCAATCTTGTGTGTTGTTTGTTTTCCGTCCCAGTAACTGTCTGTGCTGCCTTAATTGTTTTTTTATGTGCACTTGAGGCAACGAATCAAAGTGAGGGTAAAAATGTTTTTGTGGTGATGAGTTTCCTACAGTGAAAGCTACCGTACAGGCACAGAATATTTAGGAATACAGAAGTGAAATAGCTGGTAGTTCGGCGAACTCAGTCACACACGCCAGCAAAATGGCGTTCCTGGCCAGCAACGTGGCGGAAATACCTACCGCCAATGAGCGTAAGGCGGCTGCTCTGCTAGCCGGCAGCCAGGCCAATAGGAAACCTGCCGTAACATGCAGGAGCCAAACATACACGGGGCTGGTATCAACAGATTCGGGCAGCCAATAAGCGGCGGAGTTCGCAATTATCAAACGAGCCGCCACGTCATTTCACGTCTGTGTTACTATCTAGTCTGTGGTACAGGTAAGTAAACCAGCAAAATTTCCCTGTCTGTAATGATAGTACATCATCACAGTATTCTGCGAGAGTTGTTATTTTATTAATCATATTTAAATATTTATATTTACGTTACAAATATTGGGAGTAGTTTACTCATGTTTGTCATATTAATACACTCTAAATCAACATCAGTGGAATATTTACAGCTTCAATAAGTAGCAACGTCTTTCACTGACGAAACTGTTGTTTTGTCAATGTTGACTGATAAAAATGTGCGAAAATAACAGATTATGATAACATATTGAAATAGTTTATATTTTTCACGGTTTTATCACTACAAATTTATACAATAAAATACGTAGTTTGTAATCTACAGTTTAAATCAACAAGTAAAATACTGTACCATGAATTGTACATGAATTGAATAGTGGACCCCAATTTTCAAAGGAATTCTGCTATTATGTACTGTTTGTTCTTTTTTATAAAGTTAATTACACTTTTTTTTATTAATTACTAGCGACGGGAAAATTTCGTGGGTTCACCAACCTGTAGGCTATCCTCCAAGAATATATGTGTATTCAAGCAGACAGTAGCCGCTCATTGGCTGCTCGCTGACATAGTGACAACACGTCATTAGACGTGCATTTATGTGCTTCTTTATTATGGGCTCAGCAATATAGAAGACATGACAATTAAGACCATGACCTTTCATTTATTTCAAACAATTTTTAATAAGTCGTAATATTTTTTTACCCAAGGCTTTGAAAAAATTTGAGACTGTGTACAACCTTACGATACACAATTTTGCCAGAGGTTTTTTTAAATAATGTACCGTTTGCTGGCAAAACATTATTTTTCTTCATTTTGGCTTATTTTGACAACAAAATATGGGATATTTCGGGGGCAGAAATCTAAAAATCCGTTTGTTGTATTGCAACAGAAAAATTCATATACAAACAATGATATACAAGTGTTAAAACTGCCAGAATGAGTTTTTGATATATATTAATTTACGTTAAAAAATATATATATTTTCGAAACCACTGCAAAACTAAAGAGCAAGGCCGTAATTCAAACGCTAATTGCGAAAGAGACACGAACTTACAGTTATTTGAATTTCAGCTTTTGTTCAAAAGAAAACGCGAACTCTTCAGGTCTCTATTAATTAGTCTTAAATGTACATTAATATTTCGCCTGGAGTTCATAGTAATAAGCAGCCTTATTCCTCAGTTGTTTATAGTTGAAGTTTAGCAATTTTCACTTTCATTCTGTTGCTCACGATCAAGTTTCGCTGCTTGAAAAATTTACGCACCACTACAAATAGTTCATTATTAGTAAAACCTTGAACAAACTGAACACACTTCATTGATAAGAAACAAATATAGTTATTTTAATGTACATTGCAGTAATAAAGTGTTCACCGCTAGCTAATGGTTACAGTGATACTGTGAGGTGTCGAAGACCACGTGTTCGATTCTTGCTATTCATTCTCAGTATTTTGTTTTTAGTGCGTGATTTTCGTGAGCTTATAACGCAATGAGAGATGATGGTATACCGCGAAAATATATTCTGCCAACATATCCTTGAAAACACTGTAGTTTTTCGCAACACGTAAGATTGGGTTATACAGGCCTACATCTGACAGTCGGTAGTTGTCTGCAGACCAATAATGGGCATTAAATGTCACATTAGCGGGATTACTATAAGGATGTTCAAATAGCGTAACAGCTGGACTACAAGCGAAAGCCAGTGAGCTTTAATATATTAGCTGAACATACGGTAAAATGTTGGATATTTTTACTGTAATATTTAAGTTTTTTTTTGTTGGAAGATTGGAACTTACTTATATATTTTATTTGTTTCGTCTTTGTCTAATATCAAAAGGATACTAATTTTCTATGGTTATTGCATAGACAAGAGAGGGCATTGGTTATGTATGGCGCACGGCCGTAGAACAGGTCTGGACACTCGCCTGGAAACTTGACCCCCTTGTTGTTTGGCTGTAGTTCACCAAGTTACCGAGAATGCTATACATTTTGGCGCTGTAATCCGGGCGGTCGAGCTGAAACTCCGCCCACTTCCCTCCTACTAAGATAAACAATTTATCAAAACGTATATTTGATCTATTTATGAAATACTTTCTTCTATCACAATTTTAAATCATGGCTCCAGAAGTCTTTGTTTACTTTATAATGTTAACCATGTAAAAAATCCGACCGCCCGGATTACAGCGCCAAACAGCACAACATTCTCGGTAACTTGACGAACTGCAACCAAACAACAATGCAACCAAACAACAAGGGAGTCAAGCGAAATACATTGGTAGATAGGCGAATGCCCAGACCTGTACTTCTACGGCCGTGGTATGGCGCATGTTTGCCAATTCTCATTACATTGGAGTTTAATAAATTTCTTTACGTACCTGTAGTTCTAAACTACTTCACAAGTGTATGTGTTCCTCCTAAGATCTTAACAAGTGAGTTTATTAGATAAAGGAGCATTTTGACGGATCTGTGTGGTTCGTATCACACACGGGACCTAAGGTACAGTAATTTTTCGGTAAAAACACCCAGCAAACAGTAAAGTTTTCTCGCGATGAATCATCATCTCTAAACATAATGTAGATGAAAGTATAATCACGTTTAACGTAATGTTATGGATGAGTTTCGTACATTTGGGTAAAATTCATTTTTCTTTATTTTTTCCACTAGCGAAAATATAGAATTATTTCGCTGATTAACCTGTAGTTTTCGACAGATTACAGATGGAGCCGTTTCAACAAATGGGCCGATGTGGCATTTAGTGTTCGCTTCAAGGTCACCCTCTATGAATCCATAGTTCTGAGTCTCCAACGAGCATAACAAGTCATTCGGATAACTCGCAAATATTTCATATAGTATTTAAAATAACCCCCGACTCATAGGATACTAAATTTCAAATCGATCAGACAAGTAGAATTGCTCACATTCACTCAAAAATAATCTAAAAAAGAGGCGATTATTTTTTAAACGGCTGTAATAGTATTACAGTATGTATAAATGTTATTAATATTATTGCTCCATGGACACCTCAAGATAGTGAACTTTTTCAATTGAAATTTATAATGTTATTAGTGGGTTTTAATATTGCAATTTTAGCTTCAATCCAAGTTACTAATTAACTAATTTTATTTATTTATATCTATGCACGTTATGATTAGGAAATCTATTACTTATTTTATTTATATTCTGCTAATTTATTTTTCATGTAAATTATTTTACTGATATCAGCTGATTTCAGTACAGTTATGTGAAGTTTCATTCTTTTTCTCCAAGCACATGGAGGTTTGTCACCTCTAGGTCTGTGCTGTGCCTTTTAAGTTAGCACAAGCAATGCTAACTCTCTCTTGCTCCTATGACTCTGATGATGGAAGCACCTACGGAGAATCCCAACGATGTCCAGGGATTGCATCTGCCGCCAACATAATGGTGGAACACCACAAGAAAGGTGTTTAGGCTAAAAAAGAAGTGAAATTTATAGTCATTTTAAGAGTGCGTGGTAGATAAATCAACGCTGAAAACGTTAGTTGATTTCTACGCTTTTTCGAAGCCAATATGGATAAAATACTCAATGACAATCCTAGATAACGATATTTCCTAACTATATGAGTAAATATTTATCCGATATTACTAATACGTTACACGTGATCTCTTGCGCCGCAGTTAAATGCATGAGGTCCCGGCGTCAGAGATTGTGCCACAGAAGTTCGTAATACTGAAAACAATTTTGTTTAAAACGTTGGCTAAAATTATTGTCTAGGATTGTTATTGATTAGTTTTCGCAAATTGGCTTCAAGAAACCTACAGTTATAGATTAATGCTTTTAGCGTAGAATTATGTACCACGCCCTCTAAGAAGAGGCTTAATGTTTTTAATTTAGATTATTTTAGTGAGCCTCAAGACATCATGGGACTCCATTTGTAAGATGCTCCTATAAATCGAACTTAAATTTTGACTGTAAAAACATTATTGTCTCAATCTTCTAACCCAGTGGTATGACTCTTATCCGACTGAACTTTGCTAGCCGAGAAACTCTAGAATTTAATACTAAAGTTTCGAACCTGAGTATAGATATATTTACTGTTTTACTAAATATTGCGAACCTGATAAATGAACTAAAATTAAATTCAAATTTTTTCACGGTATGTTTGCATTACTTAGTGAGAGATTTAGTTACAAAGATTTTCACAATGAATATTGAAATGCACCAAAATTTTCGTATATTACCTTCGTCTTGGAATGACTTACCAGAGGAATATATCCTTAATTTCTATCTATTTGTTGGTTGTACTGGTACATGATTCGTAAGGTATGTAATGTACTAGTTTTATTCTACATTATCATTATTGTAGTATTTGTCATCACAATGCTGAATTATAGTATACATCTGAACAGATTTTCTTAAATCATTGCTAAAAACCATCTCGATTACGACAGCTTTCAAACATAAAAACTGCATCAAAACATTGGTCCATTCTTTTAGAAGCTACAATGCCACAGACAGTCACACAGACACGTCAAACTTATAACACCCCTCTTTTTGTGTCGGGGGTTAAAAAAAAGTACTAAATATACATCTAAGCTCCTGTCATTATTTGGTCCGTTGCCATAGCCACGGAAGAAGTAAGAAATTCATAAATATTTCCCAATATTATTCTTTCCAACAATTTTTTTATTCAAAAAATATGATTTTCATAATGTGCATAAATGTGGGAAGCTACCTTTCTCTCTAATCATAATACTTATTACCACTGCTGCAGATCGTCAAGTACAGTTCGTATTGCTAATAAACAATATACTTAACGTGATGTTCGGGGCGTTAATGGAAATTAATTCACTGTTTGCGACGGTGAAAAAAGTAACGGTTTTCGACCTAGGGCTGCCTCGCGCATTTCTATAAATAATGTATCGCTAATGCGCTCCTGGGTTCCGCCCCATCGATGCTACGCGAAGGGAAATTTATTGGGTGATATGTCAAGCAGGTTGACAAACTGCGAAATAATGATACTGGCCTTTTTATTGCAGAGAGCAAATACTCCGAAAAATTTTTCAAACAGTTGGAACAAAAAAAAATTACAACCGCTCCCACCAGTGTGATGGAGTGTAACGGGCGTGGGGAAAAAAAATCATAAATTGCAGCCTTTATTCAGGTTAAATACTTGTAAGGTTTTTACAGTGTGAGTGAAATGATACATTGCTAGACAGGCTGATTGATAGTCAAAAGTATAATATTATTTGATTTATCCCGGTGGGGTCGGTTAAATATCGCCTATTATGGGAGGAACGCAAAATCACAGAATATTTGTGAATACAGAAGTCAAATAGCTGGTAGGACGGTGACCTCAGTCACACACGCCAGCAAAATGGCTTCCCTGGCCAGCAAGATGGCGGGAACGGCTACCGCCAATCAGCGTAAGGTGACTGCCCTGCTCGCCGGAAGCCAGGCCAATAGGAAACCTGTAGTAACATGCAGGAGTCAAACAGACACGGGGCTGGTATCAACAGTCTCGGGCAGCCAATAAGCGGCGAAATTCGCCCGTATCAAACGAGCCGCCATGTCATTTTACGTCTGTATTACTATCTAGTCTGTGACAAAATTTGCATCTGTGTTGTATCTGTTTGCACTGTGTTGGAATTAAATACACAAATACAGTAGAAGACCCGTTTTACTTGCTGTGCACTTGCCCTGCGCTGCGTATCTGCAAGTAATAGACAGTAATATTTTAATTCCACAAAATAAGTTCAGAATTTGGATTTGGCTCTAAAAATGCAATAATATAATGTTAATTTAATTAATACATTTTATCACAATTTCTTTATAAAATATTGATGTCTGTAACTATTATTTTTCAACACTCAGCATCACTAGTTCGTGTTTTCGTGTTTGTTTGTTTGACAGCCTGATAACCTGACAAGAAGTTTTCAACATAACTACTAAGCCTACTTTCCTTATGGTTAGAGGTACGTAAATTTCGCAGATACATTCCAGGTCTGGTTGAACGCCAATTATATATACTTCATTGTCATGTCTGTGACTTGCTGGTTGGCTGTTACGAAACGCGTTTGACTACTGCAAGCCAGTAGTAAATAAGGAAATAATGCGAAGTGTTATCGCTTGCTACCTGCTTGTACGGTTATAAGCCAATAGATAATCGATTGTGGCCAGTGGGTGTATAGGACTGACAAGTCTAGGCTGCTGCCAGATGAATTCGCGAAATTGACGTACCTCTACTCATGGTGCAAATTTACCCAGTATGTTATAAGCTTCTAAGAAAAGTGTCATTTGAAAACGAAAAGTACTAATTATATACTTAATATTTTTACTAAATACAAAGTTTAATTTGAAATAATTGAAATTTTCTTAAAAAATGACGAAAAATGTTAATTTATTCATGTAATTTTACCATCCGAAAATTACGCAATTTGCTGACTTAAAACAACGAACACCATTAAAATATAACCTATGTTTCAATCGAACAGACAAGAGTATACAATTTGATTTAAATTGGTCAATTAGGCTATAACCGGAAATATGATATAACATTAATTTACTCATGCAGTGCTTTCTTCTAAAATCCCAGATTTATATGAAATGTACCTTCAGAAATCAAATTTGTGTATGGTGGGCAATAAAGAATTAAATATTTTTAAAAATATGTCTGAGAGTTCTTGAAATAACACACAAAACGACTCGTGTGCTATCTTTCAAAATGATGGACATAATACAAATTAAACTCAAATCAAAGTTTTGATGGTCAGTTATGTACAAAATGTAGGCTAGTTATTATTGGTTCCGTAGTATCAAATATGTGACATGAATTTTTTTACACTCATATTGTGCTAACTTTCAAAATGGTAGCCCGTGATATACCCTGTTAAAACCAAAGTTTGGCAAATGAAATGTCAAAATACGAAATTTGATTACTAACTCTCTCGTCTTGAAATAAAACAAAAATGTTATTCATGCTGTGCCATCTTAATAAAAGACTGACCTAATGCAATACCTATACTTTCGAATCCTGGCGGTGTCGATCCGAATTTTCAGATGTGTGAATTGTGCCAGGTGATGTCGGTGCTCAGCTGGTTTTCTCGGTGATGTTCCGTTTCCCACTCCCCTTCCTACATCTCAGCCGGTGCCACTCCATGCCTATCTCATGACAGTAGCACTGAAAACCTCAGTGTTAAGCTATTCAGTCACTCGCTGGAACACTATACTCTCCAACATTCAATACTTACACGATGTGTTGAGGGGTCAGACCTCTCGCCTCCCACCAAGGCGATTCACGTTCGATTCCCGGAGGGGTCGGTCCCCAGATTTTCGGATGTGGGAATCGTGCCAGACGATGCCGTTGGTTGGTGGGTTTTTTTTCGGGGATCTCCCGTTTCCCCCGCCCTTCATTCCGGCGCTGCTCCATACTCACCTCATGTCACCCCTCACCAGCGCTGAAGACCTCGATGTTAAGCGCTGACCAAAAATCTCTCACTTGTACGATGTATCAAAATACTATATTGGGTTTGAATCGATAATATATTGTTCTCGATACATATCAGCGCTTAAAAATTTAAAATAGCTGTCATTAAAAAAACAAGCTTCAGGTATTAGGAAAACACATTCCGTTAAACTTTTTTTAAGTGCTATGTTTGCTGAAAACAAGTTTGATAAGATTCTGTCTTTGAGTCCTAAAGGTATTGTTGGTTAACATTCAACAATATAAATATTATTTAAAGACCAACGTGCACTCTCAAAAATGTAACAATAGGTTCAGTGTCTTTATTATAACTGAATAATATATCTATGAATAGATACAGTTTATTAGACACTTAGATAAAATATTGTGCATGTATCGCAAGGATGATATTCAAACATGTAAAACAATAATACAACTCGGGAGATGATAATGTCATAGTTGTTTCAGTATAAATTATTGTGCATTACTTAATATTTATTGGTTAGTTTTTTAAACCTTTATTGTATTTGTTCTGTCTTTGCACTACGACAAATTTTAAACATAGGCCTTTAGTGTCTAAGAATGTTTTATTTTTGTACTAAATTGTATAAAAATATTTGGCGACGTATTTAATTGTGTCCTGCATAAAGTACTGTTTTGTCCACGTGGAATTGTCCTTGGAACGCAAATTTAATCCATATATTTTAAAATATTGTGTATTCAGTGATAAGTATGTATGTGGTGGGACAGAGTGTTGAACATAGCGGGAAAAGTTCCAAATAAAGGCTTTAAAAGCATATTGTTATATGTGAGCTTTGAATGATTTTCCCAAGAAGTTGTATGTAAACCTGACGTGTTTAGTTGGATATGTGTCATTGCTAGCGAACGTTGCTTAGTTGTGGACGTTCCTCGAGGGGAACGTAGGGATGCTGGGGTCCATTCAGAGTCTTCTTCAGCTCATCCCTTGCGAACTGCGGAGCAGATCGGTTGCGCACGAGGGTGCGATTGTTTATATTTTCGCTCGTATAGTAGAGCGTTAATTGCAATAGTATGATCGGCCACAGTTTCATACAAGAACTGCGCACGAGACAATGAGCAACAGAAGATGAAAACCAAGAAACCAACAAGGGATGCCAGAAATTGTTTTAGTCAACAAACAAACAAATATACTGTTAGTCTGCTGGAGCTGCTCAGATTTTTCGTGTGCCTGAATATAGGGGCAAATATCAGTTTCCGAAACACAGCATCTATCGTCTAAGAAAGCCCACTGTTACCATGTGTTATATTCGTTGAGTTGTCTACAACCATTTTTGTCACTGTGTTCATTTGTGTTGTATTCGTTGACTTTGTACATCACTGTCGCATTTTGATGTAGCGTGTACTGTAATGTTATTATTTTTATTATTTTTGATGGTATTAATATTATTGCTTACCTCAATTTAAGGCACATTTTCAACATTTTTAATGTTTTGCTTGTTGAAAACGTATTTGTTTTGAGCATAGAAGAGCTTAGTTATGTGTAACTAATGCTTAAAGAATATTTGTATTTTTTTGTCGGTAAGTTTTATTTATTATTTTGCCATGCCAGTTGTTCTAGGCAGCACAGAGGTTTTGTGAAGAGCAAAAGGGTTGCTCTTTGCAGTTTTGCCGTCGTCATGGTGACGAGCGGCGTGTAAACAGTTTAAAATTGCAAAAGCGCACGGAATTAGTGCAATTTAAATTCCGAATTTGAAGTAACACTGAACCTTTGGTAGCGTCGCATGAAGACGACGATTTGAGAGGGCTTCTTCCATGGATCGTTAGGGCAGATGCGGGCGTGAAAGTCCCACGTCTCGCCTAGGCTTTTAATTATTAAATATATTACGAGTTTCGTTGTTTTGTCTGGAGTTGCCGAGTGGCGAAGACGGGCCATCAAGTGGTGAAATAGCAGAAAAGGCTCCAGGCTCGGGCATCCGCGGAATTTGTCTTGTTAATTAACCGCCTCTCGCGAGTCCCGTGTGGTGCTGGACTGTAAGTGCACAGGCTCGTTAGCCTCAGGGAAAAGTTGCAGTTTTGGTTCCTAAGTGCATTTGGAGTGCACATGGCCGCAGCGAACAACGAAACAAGCAGAAAACTGCGAGAACGAAGCCGCCGAGACAGCTAAGTTGCTCGTCAGATATTTCGCCATCAAATTTCGATTTTTACGATGCCATCTTGTGAACATAACATTGGAAATTGAGATATTTTATTGGTACAACTCAGGGCTAATTTTTGAAATTATAACTCTATTGATTTTGCCCACGGTAAACCTGAGAATTTGTAGAAAAGAGTTAGTGCTCAGCTAAATTGAAATAGTTTATTTTTTTGGACTCAAAAGGTTAATCTAAGGCTCAAATTTGAACATTGATTGTGTTATAATTTCCTTCAGAAACTTGGCACGATGAACGAACCTAATTCTACAAAGTAAACAACTGGCTGGCTTTGATGATCACTTGCAGTAAAGTTTATTTGATTGAATTTGATATTTTAATTGTGGCAAGACAGAATATTTCAGTAATTTATTATTTATTATCTACGATCAGTTTTTCATTAACCTATGCCAGCAATAATTTTTTATTTGAAATCAAGCACCTTGGTTGATCTTCTATTATTTTTCTATAGTGTTTGTTTCCAAGTGTTTTGTTTGTATTACTTTCAGCCAGAGCAGTTGTGTTGTTAAAAGGTAAGTTTGATATGTTCATCTGGGAGTGAGGAATGGAAGTGGGTGAGTCTGAGACTAAGTGAGTCCTGGTCAGCATTACTCCTGTGCTTATTCTTTCAGGACAAGTGCAGTTTTTCTACTGGCGCCCATTACTATTTATAATCCGACTGTGTAGCCTTACCAGTGAGCTAGCAGATAGTATCGCTACACAAGTTGAAGGGGTAAGGCTAGACTATGTAGCCATTGCACATTGGTTACCTTGTTTAGTCCTCCTCAGTTTTGTTTTTATTGTCGCCTTTTGTTTGGTCCTCGTCTGTTTCATTTTCATTGTAGTCTTTTTCATGCACCTTGTCTGGTCTTTGTTTCAATCTTTCTTTTCCGGTTTACATTATGTACCGACTTTATTTCCATTTCGGAAATGTTTGGTTGTTGACTATACTGTAATACGTTTTTGTGTTAATATAATTTTTTATAAATTGTAAATGTGATGCTACTTACCTGTAAATCTCCTCACAACATTTGTTTAAATTAGGACTACTAATCAATTTCAAAAACATTCGAATAGCCACGTGAAGAGAACAGCTCCCAAAACCTGACAACACAAAGAGAAAACGATTTCGCTGACGTCTATATCGTTTCTGTTATATTTGTTATAGCGTAACTGGATGTATGTATGTGTGTGTGTAGGGGTGTGGGTGTGGGCTCCAGCCATCACAAGCTCGCGTGTGTATGAGGAAGGGGAGGCGGGGGGTAAGAGAGAACACGCCCCCGCGCTGCCGATATATGCTACAGCGAGCAAATACACTGCTTGCTACGCTGAGTGAGCGTCTTGTGTGGAAGGCTACTTGCTGAGGGTAGGAAGTAGGCTTGGAGACGACCAGAGTACGTATGAGACAGCAACGATACACGAGATTTTAAAATGTTTGTTGCAATGGTAGTTTACTATTAGAATTTATTGGTATATGGACATACGCCATTGCTAGAGACATGAACTTTTCGCAAAAAGAATTTTGCCCCACTTTGTTCCAGTGCCTTATGTGCACGTCTGCAGTTCTGCTTCACATATATAGGCAGAGTGCCTTTGAACTGTGACGTTCCTCATTTGACTGTACCAATCACAATAAGGTTACTGTAACACCACACGTCTGTGATTTGCGTGTAAAACCCCACGACACACGAATGTCAAAACATCCAATCTCTGACCGTGAAGCAAGTCTGCAGACGTGCACACAAGTCACTGACACAAAGTGAGGCAAATTTCTTTTCGCGAAAAGTTCATGTCTCTAGC